>JBBPBT010000152.1:5988761-6005280 GCA_037974875.1 Cicer bijugum | reverse complement strand
GATAAATTTGAAATTTTACAAAGATCAATTTGCAAAATATATAAATTATAGGGACCAATGTATAAAATTATTGAGGGATAGAGAGATATGTATTTGATGCGTCAAAGAATAAATATGTAGTTGAATATTAAGATGATTTTTTTTATGGATTTTGAAGATAATAGAATTAAAAAAAAAGGTTAAATTTATGTATTGAAGATGAATTGGATACATAATTATAATTAAACCACAATAACTTTGTATTCACAATAAATAACATTAAGAACTAAAACTAAAACAAATCACTTTGGAGAAACTAATATGACATTAAGAATTTTGCAAGAATATAAATAAATAAATAATATAAAGACTAAAACTAATTAGATTTCAATAACTAAATAGTATTGTTTGTAGACTAAAAACTTCATAAACTTAATTTATAACTATATTTTAATAACTAAATAGTATTGTTTATTATTTTTTATTTTATAAATTTAGAGTATGATCCCTAAATTAAGAAATTTCCAAATCCTTATTCATCATTTCACCGTTATTTTTCCACTCCATCACCGTCAATCTCTTTACTTTGTTTTCTCCATCATGTCCATTCCTTCTTTTTCACTCTGTTTTTTTAAATGTCTAATCCATCTCATTACTCGAGTTTTAGTTGTAAAACCATTTCCCGAGGCAACAAACTAGTTGCTTATGTTAGTTGAAATTTCATTATGCAAATGTACTTTTGCGTAAAATTGAATTTTGTTTAAAGTGATTTATGTTTGGATAACTTTTTAAAAACATATATTTATCAAAATGAAATTTATTTGAATTATATTAATTAAAATTACTTTTAGATGTATATTTACCATAATTCTACAAATTTATAATTTAATCTAAATATTATGTCAATATTTATTTTTTGTGTGAATTAAAACATTAATATACATCATAATGTAAAAAAAATATGATATATTGTTGTGTTAAATATGTTTTTAGTATTTATAAAATTTTAATATTTTAAATTTTAATTTATATAAAATAAAAATATAATTTTGAATCTCTATAATATATATATATATGAAATTTTTGTAAACATATTTTCAATATTATAAAAATTCTTATACAAAAAAGTAAATTTAAAATTTGATTGTTGGGTTCATATTTTTGTTACTTTTAATTTGAGATTTTTATATTTAAAAATATTATATTTGATTTATTTGAAGTTTAAAAATTATTTAATAATTTGAACATGGAAAGACTATTAAATATATTTAACGTTTCCCAACACACTCTTTTAGATATATAATTAAATTTTGGATAGATGAACGCATTAATTATACTAGTAGTGTGTATAAGATGATTTTTCAAATCTTTTAATGCTTTCTCCCATTCGTTGGACATTTACGGGGTATTATGTGGAACCAACTATTCAAACAGAAACCATAAAATAGAAGAAGGAAAAGCAAGAGGATAATTTTGTAAACCAACTTTTGTAGGCAAACATAATTTTGTAAACCAACGTTTGTAGGTAACAAACATAAAAGTCAAACACGTTTGCAAGTGAAAATAACTATCCGAGGTATCAAATGGTCAATCAAACATGTTTTAAATTGTTATTTTTGTTATGTTAAGTTTAATTATGAGTAAAATGTTATGTTTAGTTATTAACATTTAATTGTGTAAAGTGATGTGATGAGTTAACTTATGTAATTTTTTAGGTTGATTATCAATGTAAATTTATTTAAGATTTTGCGTTACATAATATTTTTTTTTTTCTGTTTATCTCAGTTAAGTTTTTATTGTCTTCAAAATCACTATTATTAAAATAATTGTGTCATTTTCATTATCATTAATCATATAATCAATAATATCTACACAATATATTTTTATATCCATCCTCGTGTAACACAAATAATTTAATTTGATTTTAATAATTTTTTTTAATTTAATGAAATAACTTTTTGAACGAAATTATTTTTTAAATCCACATTTATTGTGACTAAAATAATTCCTTTATACATTCATTCATACCTATTTATTTTTATTTATAACTTAAATATATAATTGATATGTTTTCAATTTTCATTGCACTATAATATTTTTGTTTACAACAAAATTTAAGATGAGAGTCTCGTTCAAATTCACAAATATTTTAAAATTCATTAAACATTTACAAATAAATTCATATCTATTGTTTCATCTAATAAAACTATGCACTGAATAATTTGAATTGATTTGCACAAACTGAAATAAATCGTGTTCCTCAATCATTGGAAACATATTATTTATAAGTAAAAAATTATTATTCACATTTTATTATTAACAGTCCTTTTATTCCCTTCTTTCTATTCTCCACTTTAACGCTTTAAAAGTTTCTACTCTTTGAATTATTTCGTTGTAGTTTTTTCTTACTTCCACCTTTTTTATTAGATAAAAAGAATAATGAAAATTCCATTACTAACAAATATAAGTCATTAAAGTATGTTATTCTCTTAAAATAAAAAAGTTAATGTAAAAGTATGTAGCATTAACTAATAAATAAACACATCAATAGTCTAATTGGGGTCAAATAGGAAAAGGGAAAGGTTAATAGGAAAGCATAAGCATATTCTTCATTTCGTACATCCCAAGCGGAAACAGCACGCACACGAAGAAGAACGAACAAAACAAGTTTGGCTCAACATACAGTTAAAAAGAGCGATCGAAGTTAGACGGAAGAGATACGAAAATTCGACGGAGAGAATGATGCTAGACGGAACCGAAGACGAAGAGAAGTTTCTCGCCGCCGGAATCGCCGGCCTTCAACAGAATTCATTCTATATGCACCGTGCATTGGTAACTTCTCTCCGTTAAACCCTAGCACATTCTCTCTTCTTCAATTACACTCGCGATCACTCTAATTTCAGATTCACTTTTCAATTTTCATTTTCCAATCGATTTCGATCCAATTTGCAGGACTCGAATAATCTCAGAGATGCTTTGAAATATTCGGCTCAGATGCTTTCCGAGCTTAGGACTTCTAAGCTTTCTCCTCACAAATACTATGAACTATGTGAGTTCTGCTTTCAGATCCACTTTCATCTTGTTTTTTATTTTTTTTGCCGTTGGATCGTGAAATTGTTTCTGCTTTGTTATCATTGCGATTTTTTATTTGTATATTGCATTCTCTTTATTTGTGGCGTTGTAGATATGCGCGCTTTTGATCAATTGAGGAAGCTGGAGATGTTCTTTGAGGAAGAGACTCGTCGTGGTTGCTCCATTATTGATCTTTATGAGCTTGTCCAGCACGCTGGCAACATTTTGCCTCGACTGTAAGTGACCTGACGGTTGTTTTTGGAAATTGGAATCCTTGTTCAGATAGGAAATTATTCCAAAATTTTCTATTAATAGATATATTTACCGTTACAAAGTTGAAAATTAGTTTCGTAGTTCTGCTGAGTAAGAATTTTTAAGTTTCTTCTACTTGTAGATTAATTTTTGAACATGGAGCGTGTGCGATTCTGTCGAAACTTGATTTTTAATCACGTAGCTTTAGATTGAAATTACTTTGAGATTGATATCTCAATGTGATATATCATTGAGATTGATATTTCATCAATGTGTATGGTGAAAATGACTATACTTGCTTAGAAACTGAACAAGGTGTAACTAATATTGCTGATGGCTTAATATATGTCTTCTTGGTTTTGAAGCTCTCATGCCAATTTTTTATGAAAAAGGTTTAAAGTATTGGAAGTTTGAAGTTGCATCAGTCGTGTGTTTTTATTTTTTCCTATTAGTATGCATTTTGCTTATGAGATGATAATTGTATGATTACAATCAGGTATCTCCTCTGTACAGTAGGATCTGTATACATCAAATCTAAGGAAGCTCCTGCTAAGGATGTGCTTAAGGATCTTGTGGAGATGTGTCGTGGCATTCAGAACCCTGTTCGTGGACTTTTTCTTAGAAGTTATCTTTCTCAAGTTAGTAGAGATAAATTGCCCGATATTGGTTCTGAGTATGAAGGGTAAGCACTATTTTTTGCCCCTCACTCCTGTCATTGGCATTGGGCAGTATTATCTGTCTTTGTGGTCTCTTAATTGAGCTAGATTTGAAGTTTCAATAAACAGAGTCAGTCAGCTGCACCATTTGGCACCATCACTTCTTTTAGTTCTATCAGAACTGCCAGCCTATCTGAAGGCATCCAAACTAAACTATTATCTCACTGCATCTTCGCAGTGTTGATGCATGATGCATACTATTGGTGTCATTTGAATATTGGAACCCCTCTCTTGTTTCCTTTTTGTTTCTTCTGTCTCTGTAATTCACACACTGTTCAGCATTTGTCTTGAAGATGGGGAAATGGCACATTTCAACTGCAGCAATTTAAGATTGAACCTGATATGTGAATGTCTACTCTGGCAACTGTAGGGATGCAGATACTGTATCAGATGCTGTAGAGTTTGTACTCCAAAATTTCACAGAAATGAACAAGCTTTGGGTGCGGATGCAACATCAGGTTGGTTGAAATTTTTTGCACATTGTTAATGCTCTCATGTTTGGACATGCATGTCGTCGCAATAGTTGCATGTCATGAGAGTAAAATATATCATGAGGGCATGATTTCTGGTCATGCAGGTGTAGTAATGCATGTGATAAATTCATACTCTTAGCTGACCCTGAGTTGAGGCTTGCTGTCGGGCTTTCTGGTCTGCAGGGGCCTTCCAGGGAGAAGGAGAAGCGAGAAAAGGAAAGGAGTGAGCTGCGTGATCTTGTAATACCCGAAGCTTGTTATTGGTTTGCTTCACTACGATGGCATTGTATACATGACCAAATGCTTATAGAAGGCTTCTCTTGCTTTTTTTTTTCTTTCTATCCTTGATACATTATTAGGTTGGGAAGAATCTTCACGTTCTCAGTCAGATAGAGGGTGTTGACCTTGATATGTACAAGGAGGTTGTGCTGCCTAGAGTACTGGAGCAGGTATACTCTTTTTTTAAAAAATAAAATTATATTCTATTTCTAGTTGTCAAAGATATGTTTCACTTTCTAATTGGGTAAATGGTTCCTTTCCCTCAATTATATTGGACAGGTTGTGAATTGCAAAGATGAGTTGGCCCAGTTCTACTTGATGGATTGCATAATTCAAGTCTTCCCTGATGAGTATCACTTGCAAACTCTTGATGTGTTGTTGAGTGCTTACCCTCAGCTTCAGGTTAGTGAGCTTGCATTTTATTTATTACTTCTGGAGGATGCCTTGATATGTATCTGCTTTTTCTTCTCTTTCCAAAACAGTGAAATTTTATTCATCAAAGAGGGTTCCGAAGAAACACCAATAAAATATGAGCAACATATTTACCAAACAATCTCGGAAAATTAGAGATATTAAAGGAAACAGCTATGTATTAATTAGCATTCGGCGCATCACCTGAGTTTTCAAACTTTTTCACTGGCTGTAATACCTGTACAGTTAGAACTTGAGGAGAGGCTTTTTTTTTTAAGCAAATATTTATTGGGGTGAACTTGAGGAGAAGCTGCATTTTGCATCGCCAAAAGTTTCCTAAAAAAATCTGATTTTAAGTTGAAACTTGCATTAAATTAAATGCTTCGGAAGTTTGTGTTCAACCATATTCAACAGATGGAAGCCAACATAACCATATTTTGTTGCCCTTATTTGCAGATGTTTTTACTGTTAATGCTGTGTTTTATGTTATGTTCTAGTTTTTAAATTTGTACTTTTAAGGTCTACTGATGGCACATTAATCAGTTCGTTTAAAATAAATTAGCTTCAGCATTATTTGACTGCTATTTGGCGCCTGTTACTTGGGAAAAATAATGTGACCTTGCCTCACAGGAGAACCAATCTATGTATAGTGCCATGGTTTTAATAACTAAACACACTATTTGTTTTTCACTCTGGATTAATTGATTAACACATGATTCAGAGCAGTTGTTTTGTTCAGAACCATGAAAAATTGCATCAAAAATATCTATGACAATTTTATTCTGAAAATCCAGTAGGTATTGTCACTCAGTTGCTTTCTGTCTTTTTTGTTGCCGTATTTTTCAGCCATCTGTTGACATCAAGACTGTACTATCCCAGTTAATGGAAAGACTTTCGAATTATGCTGCTTCAAGTACAGAGGTTTTGCCTGAGTTTTTGCAGGTGGAAGCATTTTCCAAATTAAGCAATGCAATTGGCAAGGTATATTTTTGGTTCGATAGATCTTGGAAATTATAGTCATGTACTGAAAACATTTATAATTATATGCTTGCTCGCTGCCTAAAAGTTAAGCAGCCATGGTTTGTGTAATTTCGCAACCAACACACATATAACCAGAGACAATTAATAGACTTTCTAGGAAGTACAAATTCAATTTGAAAGGATAAAGTTCTTAATATGTTATTATTGAAAGGAAAAATGAAGTTAAAAGAAATAGGTATAATATTGCTTGTTCATCATATTTTATGATTGATGAAGCTTATAGGGATTTAAATACAGAAGGTAAATAGAAAATTACTAGAGAAAAGCCCAACATATGACTTTAACAAAGCTATTAAACTACGAACAATCCTCATCCTACTATGGGGTTCAATCTCGTCCAAAATCTAAGATGATTTTAGAGCTTATTCTAGATTAATTGTTGGGCCACTTGTATTGTCCACACATAGAACCAATACCCTGTGTGTGAGGTGTATTGGAGAAATGTTCAAGTCCCTCGTTGTCTAAAGATATGGATTAAATGGAGCTTATAAAGATCGGACAGTCCTCACCTTAGATGTTTGAGGGACTGAGTTAGACCCAGTAAGAATAAACTCTAACTTATAATATTGTTATGTATCTTAACTATCTGATATTAAAAACAAAGCACTGATCAATATTCTATATTTATACAAATACTAGACTCCTAATTCTAACTATTATTAAAACAAATCATGAAACATAATAAAGTATGAAAATTATTCCCTAAAGATAGTATGATATGATGAGATTTGTTTAAGGTAATATTTATGTCTATGCATATGTCAGATTATCAGCGATATTCCATTTTATGGGGAATAAAATACCATAGTTGTTCTTGATTCTTTCTCTCTCCTTTTATAATCTGTCTTCTCTAAATATAATTCTTTCATATCTCCTCACTTCAATGTTTGATTATAAAGCATGATTTTTGACATTCTCATTTTGTATTTGAATATCAAAATTTGCTTCTGTTGCCTTCTTCTGATTTGCATTTGTCTATCTATGGTACACTATTATTATTGTTGTTATGCTGATGCCTCGTGGATTGTGAAATCTGAGCTCCTAAATTGTTATACAGGTGATAGAGGCACAGCCTGACATGCCCACTGCTGGAGTTGTAACATTGTATTCATCTCTTCTTACATTCACTCTTCATGTCCACCCTGATCGACTAGATTATGCAGATCAAGTCTTGGTATGTTTCATCTTAAACTGTTTGTGCACATTCGTGTTTACTTATTGATTCATATGTTTAATCTGATCAGTATGCAGCCATTGACATTATTTTATTTCCTTAACCCATGGCAATACTTCCTTTGCTTTCAAAGAATGACGGTCATTTTGATAATATTTTATTTGTCAGAAAATAGTTATTGCATTTAATTAATGTGCGTAGTGTTATTGATTATTTTCAATTAAGAAAGCAGACTTACTCATGGATTTTCCAAAAAATCCATGCTTGACTATGTATACTTCTTGTTAGGGAGCATGTGTGAAAAATCTCTCTGGCAAAGGTAAAATTGAGGACAAGAAGGCAACAAAGCAGATTGTTGCTTTATTAAGCGCTCCACTAGAGAAATATAATGATATAATGACTGCCTTGAAGCTTTCAAACTATCCTCGTGTAATGGAATACCTTGACATTCCAACTAATAAGGTCATGGCAACTGTTATTATTCAAAGCATTATGAAAAATGGAACACGCATTTCTACTTCAGACAAGGTATGTGTTATTTTACTTTTTGATCTGCTGTTTGGTATGAATTCTTATTAACATAACTTGGTTTATTTGTAGGTTGAAGCATTGTTTGAACTGATAAAGGGGCTTATCAAGGATTCCGACGGGACTCCTAATGATGAGGTCATTTCAGTACCATGACTAATCCTGTTAGGCTACTTTTTACTATATCTGTTATTTCGACTTCTCCCATTACATGACACCTTCGATAATAAAATGTTGGTCATTTCATAAAAGATAAGATTTTCCTTACTCTTGCGATCCTTTCTTGTATTTTTCTTATTTTTTTTTCCCTTTCTCCATAGCTGGATGAAGATGATTTCAAAGAGGAGCAGAATTCTGTTGCACGCCTAATCCAGATGCTTTATAATGATGATCCAGAAGAGATGTTTAAGGTGAATTGCTGATATTCGTGTGTTGAGTTATTACCAAAATAAAAAGAAATTTGTGTTCTTGGTTTTTTGCTGTAATTTTCCTCTTTCGAACTGAAGTTGATAGTTTTAGCTGACTCCATAATGCAGAATGTCATAATTCAGTTTTGTAGAAACTATCATTTTCTCTGTTTCTCTTTTTCTCCTTCATATTCTACAATACATTCAGATAACCTTGTAAAAAATAAAATAAATCTTATACGAGCACTGAAATGGATTTGGTTTTAACTTTGGTTTAACCTCTTAACATTTTTACTTTTTACATGAATTGTATCTGGTCTCATTCTCATGTGAGTATGAGTGCTTATCTGTGATTTAATGTTCCTAATTTCAGTGGAATGATGTTTAATATGTTGCTCATGACTGCATATTTCATAGTTTATCCCCTATTTTGGAGGGGATTCATGTTAAAGTTCATGGGTTCAACTTTTACTTAAAATTTGAATGGACATGCACTAAATTGCAGATAATTGAAACTGTGAGGAAGCACGTATTGACTGGAGGATCAAAGCGTCTGCCTTTCACTGTTCCACCTCTTATTTTTTCTTCTTTAAAGGTTTGGCTTGACCATTTTGATTAGTCTGCTGCTTCTATTTTACACTGTTTTACCTTGTTTGTTGCTTACATAATGGTGAATTGATAATGCTGGCAGCAATGGCATAGGGTAGAGACCAGATCAATTTTGCATTTTGGCCTAGTTTTATATTGAGGTTGAATGTAATATTTCATTGATTTGATGAGGTGATTAATTAGGATTTAGATCTAAATGAATTGGCACAATGAGTCATTATAACTAAATCAAACCAAAATGCTACGACTATTTGATGTTAGTCATGCTTTCTTGATTATGTGGTTCCCCATGTACATTTTACCTTATAGAAAATGAACGACTGACTGTCTACAACTCAGTTGCTTATCTTTTTCTACAGAGTCGAGTAAAATAATTTATTATTTATATACTGTATGTACTTTACTGTATACAGTTGGTCAGGCAGTTGCAAGGTCACGGTCAAGAAGAAAATCCTTTTGGAGATGATGCATCAACATCACCAAAGAAAATCTTCCAGCTTTTAAATCAGGTAATATATAAAGAATGCATGCTTGTTTTTTTTTTAAAATGTGACTTGCGTCAACTTAATTGCATATAAATAGTTAGTTATTGTTTAATAATAATACTGAGGTTTTTGAAGATTTATTGGTAGAGCAACTGGTAGGCTAAACAAAAGCAATAGAAATTCACAGATTGTTTCTTCTTTGTTCTTTGTTTGTGATAAATCGACGAATTAATGGAAGATTATGTGTAGTTGATTGGTTAACTTGATATTTTTATCTTTTCTATCTCAGACCATCGAGACTCTGTCAGGTGTCCTGGCACCAGAGTTAGCATTGCAGTTGTGCTTACAATGTGCTGAGGTACTGGAATATATTTGGGTCTTAGCATATCTAAATGATATTTCAAACTAGATTTTCTGATGTATTTTTTCTTTCATTAAGGCTGCAAATGACTGTGAGTTGGAACCAGTTGCATATGAATTTTTTACCCAAGCGTATATTCTATATGAAGAAGAAATTTCTGTAAGTCTTAACATATAACCCTTACTAATTCCGACCAGCCCACACACAAAATCCCCCTTTCCTTTCATGGATTAAGTATTGTTTTGGAAGAGTAATGTTCATGATAATTTTTTTTGGCTTAGCCATACTCAATTACAAACTCGTGTTGTTATACCAGGATTCAAGAGCACAGGTCACAGCTATCCATTTAATAATAGGAACTCTTCAAAGGATGCATGTCTTTGGTGTTGAGAACAGAGATACTTTAACTCACAAGGCCACTGGGGTGATTATTAAAATCTTTTTATTTATGCAGCGTTTGATGTATATTTGACTTATACTGAATCTTCTTTTTGGTGCTTTTTCATCGGATAGTATTCAGCAAAGCTTTTAAAGAAGCCAGATCAATGCAGAGCTGTGTATGCATGCTCACATTTATTTTGGGTTGATGATCATGATAATATGAAAGATGGAGAAAGGTTTGTTTCTAATTTTCTATTGATATAACATCTAGGAGATCTCAGACTTCTGAGGAATGCTTGTTTCCCTGCATTGTTCTGTTTGGAAGATTGTTTAGTGCTTTTCCTAGTTTCTCTTTAGTTGAACATTAATAGTTATACATAAATTTCAATCGTTTGCATGTCCAAATAATCCTATTGTTGTCTATACCATGGCAACTACTAGAATTATGCAAGACTCCCTTTGGTCTCAAATGCACTTATATATTTTATGTGATCAAGAGTAATAATTGCATTTGATTAAATTTCTTAATTAGTGTGAAGTTAGTTATTTTTGCTTATAATTAAGACTAGAGGGAACATGTAACCTGGAGGAGATAAGAGTGATTTAATCCAACGATGCTACCCCTCATGGAAGTGAAGTTTTTGAAAATATTTGCTCAGTGACTGCAAACTCTGATCATACTCTGGAAATGCAGGAGAAGAAAAAAGAAAAAAGGGATGTGGGATATTCTCTGTAGCACCGACACCTCTAATCGAGGGCGTGTCTCGGTGTCAGACACGTGTCGGTGTCCAGCACCAATGCGACACTGACACCTTATTTACATTCAATTAATTTATTTTCTTAAATTATTACTGGTGTCAACATGTCAGTGTCGTGTCTGGTGTTCGTGTCAGTATCTGTGTTTCAAATAAGATATCTCATAAGTTTGAAAAGGAGTATGGGAATTTAATTCTGTTTGTCTTATCATGATTCTTACTGTTTTTGTCATATTCTTATGTATATGTATTTTTGAACCAGAGTTCTATTATGCCTTAAGCGGGCTTTAAGGATTGCAAATGCTGCACAACAAATGGCAAATGCAGCACGAGGTAGCACTGGATCAGTAATGCTTTTCATTGAGATTTTGAACAAGTAAGATTAACATCCATAATCCTAAGCCAGAGTTGTTTTTATTTGCTTCTGAATAGTAAAATGGAATGATGAATGATATGTGTGTTTTTGCAAGGTATCTTTACTTCTTTGAGAAGGGGAACCCACAAGTCACAGTTGCATCTATCCAGGGTCTTATTGAGTTAATTATGAATGAAATGCAAAGTGACTCTGCAACTCCAGATCCATCTGCAGATGCTTTTTTAGCCACTACTATGCGCTATATACAGTTCCAAAAACAAAAGGGCGGTACTGTTGGAGAGAAATACGAACCCATCAAGGTTTGACATGTGGATGACTGATACTGTTTCCTTTGTTATGTTACACTTTGGAGCAAGTTGTTCATCGGACGGTCCAGCAGATGATCTGAATTGTCTTCTTGGGATTTCAATTGAGGAACCACAGGTTTGTTTGTTCATGATATGAGCCAACAGCCATAACATGTTGGTCAACTTGGACTTCAATTCACTATGTAACTATTGAGACTGAACAAATTTGAAGTTTGTTGGATCCTGTTCTCAAAATTGACATTCACTTTACAGAAGTTATTTAGTAGTTACTAGATTTTAATTCTTCTAGTTGTGCACAAAGGTCTACACGGATTTATGGACTTCTATTGTAGTGTCTACAGGAAGATAGATAATAATTTTTTTTGGTATCTTTGAACGGAATTTTGGTACTTGTTACGCATAGTTTCTTTGCCTAGTTTGCATTAGCATCGAGTATTGTTTAAAGTACCCGTTTGGATAGGTGGGTGTGGAATTTGGATATATTTGAGGAAATGCTACCTTAGCATCTTGGGTTTCCCTCCATCTATCTTCTTATTGATACTTTCAAAGTTAATTTCAATAAATGATTGTGGGGTGTTAAAAAGGTTACGTATGTATTTTCAAAATAAGAGATTACAAGAAGTTCAGGATTAGCACCCAGACGTTTTTACAACAAGCTGTAATGGAATTTTTAAATGGTAAAACAAGAATAGTAATTTCTATTTCTATATTCCGTTTGTGTTTGGCCTTTCCCTAGGGCAATCCATGAACAGTTAGGCGAAAACAATTAAAATCAAATCGAGTGATTACGATACAGACATTATGTCCGTGTGAAGTTTTGGTGAAAAAAACATCAAATCGATTCTCATTTGTAATTGGCGCCACTCTAACTCTTATGCTAGCTAAGTGAAGTTCTAACGCGTAGTGCGAACTGCAAAGCTAAAATCCTTATTAGATATAACCCTCCCCAAAAATTCTCAATTAACAATCTGATTCTTATGATTGACTTTATTTGCGAAGAGTTGTAATTTGTAAATCATAAAGAGGCGTTTGAAGAGGTTGATGTTATTATTATATTATTATGATGAGAATTTTATAAGTGTTTAAAAAAAACTGTCACCTCAGAAAAAAACTTGTGATATACCTAACTTATTTTCACAAAATCTAATGTAGTTTATACAAATGATTTATATAGAATTAACTCTTGTTTCGTCTTTAATTGTAAAGAGTTTCTGACAAACATTAATTGAACAAGTTCAAACACTTAAGATTAGGTAAAGTCAACGCAAAATGAATTTCAAAACAGCACATGTTGTGGTTTTGGTAAATGCAAAGCAAGAAAGGTCGTTATCCTAACTGGTATATTCGAGTTTAATACATAAATAAAACATAAGTCATAAGAAAAAGATGGGAACCATGAAATGCAAATTTGACTATTAGAGTTGACAATAATAATTCAAAGAAAGCAAAGCATTAAACCACCTTATGCTTCAAGGAGATCTAGAGTATTTGTCTGAAAGAACACCCACAAAGACTCTCCAACTTCTTTAATAACAAAGAAATGATTAAAAGAAAGAAGGGGAGGGGAATACAGGTAGAACAAAGGGTAATCAATTGTTTACTCCTAGTGAATTACAATATTGAACAGGCCTTTTGTGCTTTACCCTTCTTTTTCTTCTGCTTTGGTGGTTGAAGGACAACTCTTATGGCTGCATCAAAAACCGCCTTCACGTTCTGCAATAAATACCACCAATAAACTTAAGACTACATATTAAATTAACCATTGTGAATTAGAAGACAAACTCTGAAAAACATTTACCTCCTGTGTTTTTGAACTGCATTCAATGTAAGCTGGTGCATTAATCAGCTTCCTCAGCTCTTCTCCCTTTAACAGGACTTACACGTCAGATTAAATTTAAGATATATTAAATAATAAATAATTAAACAAGACCCCAGAGCACCCGAAGCAAAAATCACCTGAGCTGTGGTAATTGGAACGGCACCAGGATGGTCTATGCAGAACTGCTTATCATCCCGAAGATCTATCTCAATTCAAATGAAAAAATAATAAGAAACTAACTCTTATGTCGAGAAAACCGTCCATAGAATGTAACTGATCAGGAAACTAACACATTCATTTGTCTAACTGGAAGCTAACACAACTAAATGGGAGATTATTTGAAACTATTTATACAAATCGGGAGACAGGGAAACCCCAATTGCATATACAATTTGTGAATAACTAAAACACAATAGAAAGGCAGAAACATCAAAACATTGACGACAACAATTGAAGGATCAGATACCATTGGAAAAACAATGGAGATGAATAACTATAGAAGAGATAGAATAAATGCACCAGAAATCCCCTCTTTCCCCTAGTAGATGAATAATCAAAAGTCGTTCAGCAGTTAACCAGTTCTACAAACAGAAGCTTCCAAAGATATAAGAATATCTACAACATCAATATATGTTCATGAAATGCACGGGGCTATATGATTTCATCACAACAAAAACCATGATTAATGTTGTATAAATATGGGGGCAGATGGCATCAACATATCAGTGTCACATTATGCAGCAACAAACATACCGAGCTTTGTGCCAACCAGAATTATGGGGACACCAGGTGCATAATGCTTCAACTCTGGAATCCACTGAAAATGAAATGAACACATATAATGTATGAGCAATTTTCCATAAACTAAACAATCAACTAACATATACACAAACGGTATATTGTTCACCACAGATAACTAGAAATACATAAAAAAACACAAGGGAGGCCACAGCAAGATGGGAGGAACAAGCACCTTTTTGGAGACATTTTCATAACTGGCCTTGCTTATGAGAGAGAAAGCCAATATGAAAACATCGGCACCACGGTAACTCAAAGGTCTTAATCTATTATAATCCTCTTGTCCTGTTCCACAAATAACACAATAAATCCAAAAAGAACTTCCCAAATCATAAAATCAACCAAAACCTAAATGAAACTATGAAACATTACCAGCAGTGTCCCACAAACCCAGATTGACAATGCTTCCATTAACAACCACATTTGCACTGAAATTGTCAAAAACTGTAGGCACATAATCCTGTCTCCAAACAAAAACCAGAGTAAACAACAACCAAAATAGATATTCCCGCAAATTTACACATCAACATCGTCATCAACACCAACTCAACCTGACTTTCATTTTTAAAAATAAAGCCTTATCACAGTAAGTACGATCAGCTACATGGATCAACCAATTTTTAACTCCAACCAAAAAAAAATCACAGCCAAAATCTCACATTATATACATTTTAACCTTCAAACAAACATTCAATGCACAATTTCAAATCATAATTTACATAAGTCGTTACCTCAAAGCATTTTCCATTTCTACCCCCAGACAGAGATTACATAATATATCTATGTAACTGAATTACAAATTTACATACCGAAATTTAAATATAATCCAAACACCTTAAAAATCCAAATTTTAAATTCAAAAAACAAAAAAAAAAGGAAGAAGAACAAACCGTGGGGAAAGTATTGCTGGTATAAGAAATAAGCAAACAAGTTTTTCCAACAGCTCCATCACCAACAGTGACACACTTTATAAACCTAGAAGCGCTCATCTTTTTGTTTTTTGAACTCCGAGAAAAAGGAAAACCAAAAAAAAAAGCCTCAGATCTTCACCTGAGGACCCAATCACACGCCCCCTCCTCCAGTTGCTTCTTCTGTTTCAATCACACATCTGCAAAAACCAAAATTCGAAAACAATTGCAAGCTTCCACAATGAGAAAACAAACATCAAAATAAATAAATAAATAAATAAATAAAAGAAAAAAGAACGAATGCTAACCCTAATATCGAAAATGCAGAAAGAGTTATTGAGGGAAATAGTATATTTTTGAGAAAAGGGAAGAAAAAAAAAGAAGGAAACCCTAACCCTTTGGGAGGAGATGGCATTAAGCGGTAACGGAACGGAGATTGAGAAGAAAGAAAGGAAAGGAAAGAGAGAAGAATGAACCTTTTTTTGTCCCCGCGAGATTTTGCCGTTGAACCGTTCGTTCACACACCAACAATTTCGTACATCCTGTAATTATTTGCTTCTTGTTTTTTTTTTCTTTCATTTTTGTGTTTTTTTTTTTCCTTAAAATGAAAATGTAGTAATAATAATTCCCTTATTTCACGAATTTCTCGCAACGAAATTCGGATCCTGACTTAATTAACTCATGGTCACGGACATTTTCTCATTTTTTTTTTATTAGTATAACGAATGGTGATTAATGACGAAAAATTGGGAAAATCCAATAAAAGAATATTAATATAAATATATAAATGGAGTACATGGTATGCTAGTTGTAGACGATATATTTAGTAAATTCTTTCTAATCTCTAGTGTTCAGTCAAAAATAAAAAATCTAATGTTTAGGATCATTTAATTGTTGTTAACTAAAATAATTAAATGGTGTGGCCTATCTGCAAACGATTAAAAAAATTTAGAAGAAAAAAAAAATTATTATGGGTCAATTTTTTATGGTAGAACTGAGGTTAGGATGATAAAGATTTTATTATAAAATTTAAAAAACAATAATGATATATAGTATTTATTTATGTTCCCTCAGTTTTATCTATCAGGAGAAGTGTCCACATTTTCTAAAAACAATATATAGTAGCTAGTTTATTTTCCTTGTTTCAAAATGTGAGTGTGTCTATTTTATGGTAGAACATGGCGAGCATGTTGTGGAAGTGGCTACGGATACAGATTTAGAGCAAACATCATTGATTAATTAAGGATGTTGCCAGAATAAGAAATGTCAACCTACAAACTTTGTCTTTGCCATTACAATTGACTAGCTGAAAGACAGCATTAGATTTTTTTTTTTTTTTTGGCTTTGTTTAGTTTTATAGTATCAACATTATTTAAATTTAAATTTA
>JBBPBT010000152.1:5963860-5988668 GCA_037974875.1 Cicer bijugum | reverse complement strand
TATTAAATAAACTGTATGAATAAAAGAGAAATAATATTATTTTTATTAAATTATTTTTATTTTATTATATTATCAATGTCATAAATGTATAATAAAAAATATTACATTAAAATTTATGTAAGTAATATTAATTAAATAGTATAATTAAAAAAATTATTAAAAATTAAAATGATATTCATTTTAGGATTTTTTTTTTACAAAATAGATAAATTATTATGAGACACATGAGTTAATCTAGATAATTTACTTCAAACTCATACTATCACTTTTTCATTTTCATTGGTTTAGGCCTTCAAACATATATTCCATATGAACTCCATTATGAGTAAATTATTATCTAATTACTATAATAGTTATCTCCTCACAACATTAGTAAATTAATTTGAAGATATTTTTGAATAATAATAACATTAAATGCGGATAGTTTAGTTGACAAGCATTTGCTATATAATTAAACAAATTTATAAATTTTCTTCTTCTTATCATTGAGTTCTAAGATAGTAACTATAGTAAAACAAATAAAAATAGGTAAAAAAATCAATGTATTTAGATTAAATATATCATTTTATTTGACTCCTTGTTATTTATATTTTGTTGCAGAGTAGTATGATATTATATGATTCTATAAATTAATTAGTCCATGTTGCATTCAAAAATACCTAACTTTTGCTTATGTATATAAATAAAAATGTAAGACTAATAAGCACAGTGGTTTGACTTGAAACTTGATCCACATGCAAAGGTTTCTTCTTCAATTATTTGTGTGATGTGTGGTATAATGTAGTAATAGGGAACAATGTCCACCATTTTCGAATTTCTGTTGAGTGACCAAGTCAAATTCACAAACATTCCTTATCCTTCAACCAAATATAGGAAGTGTTATGTGAGTGAGGCACAAACAGATACATTAATAATTTTCCAAACAGATACATTAATAATGTGATTCAAACTCATGTGTTTTGGAACATTCATGAACCAGTGCATGCCAAGTAATTGATCTGCTTATGTTTTCTAAGACCAAATTTGAATATCACTATTTACTTACTTGGATTGTAGTCTATTGCTAACATATTAATTAGTGTTTGTTATTATGAGCAGTACAATTTTGAAGGAAATTATGATTTAATCAAATTTATAAAGATGATTGGAAATCATGATATGTATGTAACACTTAGAGTTGGGCCATTCATTGAGGCTGAATGGAATTATGGGTAAGACAGTGTTCTTTGTTGATTCAATTTTCTGTCCAAATATTAATGAGGGTTTTATTGGTTACTTTTCAGAGGATTACCAATATGGCTAAGAGAAGTTCCCAACATTACTTTCAGATCAGATAGTCAACCATTCATGGTGATTGCTTCTACCTAATCAAATATCATTTTCATAATTTCTTCTCAAAAAACATAAGTGACCATAATGCTATATTTGTATGCATGCAGTACCATATGCAAAAATTCACCAAAATGATCATAAAGAAGCTGAGGGATGAGAAGCTTTTTTTCCTCACAAGGAGGTCCAATTATTCTGTCACAGGTTAACAATAACAAGTATGTGAAATTTAGTTATATCCTTGTTGAGTGCAGTAGATTTACGTTTCATCATTGTTGATTTTGTCAGATTGAAAATGAGTACATAGCTGTTCAACATGCATACAAAGAACATGGCACAGGATATATCCAATGGGCAGCTAACATGGCTGTGGGGCTAGGTACTGGAGTTCCATGGATCATGTGCAAGCAATTAAATGCACCAGCAGGTCCAGTGGTAGGTTCATTCAATTTATTTCTTGAAGTTTATTTTGGATAATATTTGTTGTTTGAAAATAAAGTTTTGAATAGTCTAGGTGTAACATGGGGAGGGGTTTGGATTGCATGTAGTCGGAATTCCATGCATTGATGCAGTCAACAAATTGGTAGTCGTTGGACCAAGGTTGGAACTCTAGATTTCGAGTTCCGGATTTTAGATATTAAAATCTGCAGGTATATTGTACCGTTCAATCTAAATCTAACGGCTAATAATGTATTGATTAGAATTGGATTTCAACCGCATGCAATCCGAATTTCCCCACATAAAGATGTCAATATCAAAGTCCATTTTATTCTTTCTTGTGGATGAAATTTATAGGAAGAACACAAATATGCAGATAAGTACTTGCAATGGAAGGTACTGTGGAGATACATTTGCTGGCCCAAATAGCCCAAACAAACCTACTTTATGGACTGAGAATTGGACAGCACAGTAAGTGTTCCACTCTTCATTTTTTTTATATGGATTCATGGTTTGATTTTTCTATGGACAAATAAAATTATGGCTTATTTGTGCCAAAATTAATTTTACCTCCAAACTTTCAAATTGAATTGTTTGTGTTGATCTACTCGTATAAGCATGTATGAGACTGGTCGGGAAAACTTATATACAGACACTTATATGATGTGTTTATGCTTATCGAACTTAATTAAGTTGGTTATGCTAACAAGGCCTAGAAGTGATAAAAAAAATATAGCTTAATTAAGTTGTTTATCCATATAGAGCTTAATTTTATTTTTTAACCAAATCAATTTTCCAATATCAAATTTGATTAGAATCACCTTTGACAAACAATCATGCAAACATACAGTTGGACTATTAGTACCTGTTTCATGCTTTTTGAAATGACTTGGTCATCACAGATACTGAGCATTTGGAGACCCTCCATCTGTAAGAACAGTTGAAGATATTGCATTTGCTGTTGCTCGTTTCTTCTCAAAGAAAGGCACACTTGCTAACTATTACATGGTAAAAAGCATGACTATCCAAACTTTGGTGTTAAATTTTGTACATAAAATCCAATAACATGATTCTAATGACATACTTGTTATCTGTTTTGAAGTATTATGGCGGAACAAATTTTGGCAGAACATCATCTTCTTTTGTGACAACTCAATACTATGATGAAGCTCCTATTGATGAATATGGTTAGGCACGTTGGACTTAGACCATCTATAAAAGTTACTCTCTCCGATCTTTTTTAGACGTCGTTTTAAGGTTATTTATACATATCAAGAAAATCAATAAATTTTGTTACTTTTGATATAATGTCTTTTTTTTTCTTTCTGTAATACCTTAAATATTTATTATCTCACTTCACCTATTTCTCTCTGCAATAAATAGAAAAGGGTATTGTTGAGAAAACAACAGTTATATTGCATTGAACTTTGAAAATGATAACTAAATAGGAAAAAAATTCTTCTACAAAAACGAAGTAAAAAGGAATAGAGGGAATATAGTACACCCCTCACTCAGCTTTCTAGATGTCCAAGCTTATGTGCTTTTGTTTGTGATTTAGGTCTGCCAAGGGAACCAAAATGGGGTCACCTTAGAGACTTGCATGCTGCTCTAAAACTGTCAGAAAGCTTTGCTATGGGGAGCTCCATCAACACAAAAATTGGGTGAAGATTTAGAGGCAGGAAAGTAATAGTTTCACACTCTCATTTCAGAAGAACTAGTAGGATAATGTTCACACATCACATTCATGGTTCCAAATTGTGGTCTGCATTCATAATTTCGAGCGTAAGATAACGGTTTTTGAGGTTTCTACAATGACATCGTAACTACAATTGTGGCCGCATTAATTGCATTTTCCTATATTTTACTGCAACTACAATTCAAAACCATGACTACAATGTCTTTGTTTGCAGAGTAGAACTTATGAAGGGCAAGGAAATGCATGTTCTGCTTTCTTATCCAACAACAACACCGTTTTGGCTGCAACTGCGGAATTCAGGGGTGATAAGTATCACCTTCCTCCACGGTCTATAAGCATACTTCCGGACTGCAAAATAGTTGTATACAATACACGAATGGTAGTGTATAAGTTCTCAATTGAGGCTTGTGCGAATAAACAATTTAATTAAGCATTTATAGTATAAACACCTATTATATAAGTGCTTATATATAAACTAGCATTTCTATAACAAAGAGATAAAATAAAGTCAACATATTTTCAGATAAATTATAAGTTGTTTTAGTAAGTTATTCTGAAAAGCTTTGAGAAATAAGTTGAAAACAACTTATGAATATGTCATAAGTTGTTTCTGTAAGCTCTTCCGAACAGTGTCACAAGTACTTATGTATGTAGAAAAGCTCAAATAAACCAATTCAAACAAGTCCTAATCTTTTTTCATTCGGTTCTAAACATACTGCCAAAAACTAATGTTTAGTTAATTTCATTGCAACTTTTATTGTGTAATAGATTGTTTCACAATACAATGCAAGAAACTATAAGAAATCAAAGATTGCTAGTAAACTCCAATGGACAATGGCTAAAGAGAAAATTCCCCCTCTAGATGTTTCTCAACTTAAATCAATGGAGCCTTTAGAGTACTTCAGCACAACCAAGGATACCATTGATTATCTATGGTTTATGACAAGGTAAATGGATCCTTAATCCTTACCATTACCACAGTATCAATATGCTTTCTTGTAAATGGTGTTCTCTTTTCCTCAGTATAAAATTAGACCAAGGTGACTTGCCCTTGAGAAATACGAAAAAATGTGGTTCTTGAAGTATCATCTCTTGGTCATCTTTTGCATGCATTTGTCAATGGTGAATATATAGGTAATGTTCTCTTTGATCACAATAATTTAATCTAAGTTTAGAAAGAATTCCTAACCTTGTCTTCAATGTACTTTTATTTATGCATTTGTTTAATCTCTCAAATTTGCAATTTTTTTTTATAGGATCTGGGAATGGAAACAACTTAGCAAAGAGTTTATCTTCAAAAAACCAATATCCTTGAGGCCAGGAGTTAATAACATATCAATCTTGGGAGCAACTGTTGGATACCCTGTAATGATATCAAAACTTATACTTTACTCTTTCATTATCCATTCTATTTTCCCAGGAAGCACACTCATAATTGTGTTTTTTTTCCAATCAATTTAGGATAGTGGATCTTACTTGAAGCCCAGGGTTGCCGGAGTTCGCACTGTGTCACTGCATGGCCTTAACAGTGGTACCCTTGAGCTGTCATACAGTGGATGGTGGCATAAGGTATGACTATAAGAACTTCACATTTAGAATGATGAATTTAATTAATATGTACTGACAGAGTAAACAATTTTACATTGTCACTCAATTCCAGTTGTTGGATCACAAAAAATATTTGACTTTAATCATATTTACTTTAAAAGTCATACAAATAGTAATTTGTGATTGGTAGATAGTGTAAAAAGTATTACACCGATAGTGTATCAAAATTAATCTCTAGAATGATTACCAAGAGAATGGTATTGAGACATGCATTTAAGCTATGATTGTGCTGCAGATAGGTTTAGAAGATGAAAAGCTCAACATTTTCACAGAGCTAGGTTCTCACAGGTTTGAATGGACCTAAGTTAACAAGGGACCAGCTCTTGCTCTAACATGGTACAAGGTACTCCTGTCTCTTAAAACATATTTACACAGCAAAATGGCATGTGGATTTGAAAGGGAATTGATATGTAGAAGAACCAAATATCCTATACTTTCTTTCTGTAACATATTTTCACCAATGACAGACTAACTTTGATGCTCCTGAAGGAAAGAATCCTGTTGCCATTCAAATGGAAACCATGTCCAAAGGAATGGTTTGGGTGAATGGGAAAAGCATTGGTCATTACTGGTCATCATACCTCTCTCCTCTAGGAAAACCATCTCAACCAATGTAAGTAATGTGACATTCTCATGCAGTAAAGACAAAAACTAAAAAATATACATTACATGCATGCAGTAAAGACCAACATGGCATCGTGTGATTGATATAAGTGATAAGGGACTCGGACACTTTAAGTAAGTAGGTTAGGGGTTCGATCCTTGACTCTTGTCTATGGAGAAAACTTGGTTGGGAGAGAATAACTCACCTTGTGCGTCCAACAAGTTTTCCCACGAGAAGTCACTGCAAAAAATAATGGTGGATACTTCGTACCTATATCACAGATATAAAAAGACATGCATGTAGTAAATACATAGATGGGTAGTAGTTGAAGCTAAAACCTTGTTTCCATGCTTTATTTTCACAGTTATCACATTCCAAGGGTGTAGCTAAAACCTTGTTTCCATGCTTTATTTTCACAGTTATCACATTCCAAGGGCGTTCTTGCGGCCAAAGAATAATCTTCTGGTTATATTAGAGGAAATGGGAGGGAAACTAGATGGTATAGAGATCCTAACCGTCAATAGAGACACAATTTGCAGCATAGTAGGGGAAGACTATCCACCAAATGTAGAGACATGGAGCAGAGATAAGGGTGTGATAAGGACCAATGTGAACACTCCAAAACCAACTGCAAACTTGGTATGTGTGGACAGCAAAATTATTACTCAAGTGGATTTTGCAAGTTATGGTAATCCAGTGGGAAGCTGTGGACATTTCCTCCTTGGAAAATGCAATGCCCAAATTAGCCAGAAGATTGTGGAACAGGTCAAAACAGCTTATTTGTTTCCTTTTTTTCTTCTTGTCTCACACACAGGTATGCTATATATGTCTATATTTTTACACGTAACTTACTGCTAGTGCTGTCATTTTCAAATGCAATTTTAGGAACTTTAGACTGTATACTTTTGGCACTCTTTTAGCTGTTTATGAATATGAATAGGATTTAATTTGATCTGTATAAGACCACGTTTTGGACTTTTAACACAAATTTTTGGTTCATCTGGAAATAGATAAGACTCATCTAGTTTTTCATGCAACCGGGTTCTCTCAATGTTACTTCAGAACACGAGATTAATTTTAAATCACATGGACTAGTTTAAGTTAATGACTTAACCACATCCTCCTCCTTGTAGACAACAAAAAGGTCGAAAAGAATATGATCTACTTGGATAATCATTATTGATTGTGCATCAACTTCTAATACTACAACTTTGTTATAGACTCTTGACTATATAATAGGGACCATGAGGAGCATCCCAAGTACAAAGGAAAAATACAAGTGAGGTTATCACAACATACAAGCATTCACTATAAATTACAAAGAATTGCGTAAAGCTGCAATAGAAACATCGAACCCAACGATCAAGATTTACTGAATGCACGAAGTGTATTGTCTAGAGCCTTTCTGTCATAATCCCCTGTGAAAACGCAATTTCCGAGAGGACCCTTTAGAAGGATGAGTCTCAGCAATCCATCTGCTACCTTCTTATCAACCTGATATACCAACCAATATAAATGACCTTTTAGTGACACTAAAAGCAAATTGAACTTTACGAGTATTGAAACTGAAGCATTGTCCCTTACCGCCATGACAGATTTAAACATGTCCACAGTCATAATTTCAGGAGGCACAATAGGTAACTTGGCCTGTTTTAAAATGTCACTAACTCGCTTCACAATAGAATCATCAATCCAACCTAGGCGATATGACATGTCAACAGCCATTACCTGTGTACATTGGCATACAGTTTTCCTTAAATAGAAACAAATGTAGGTTATAGTTCATAGTTTGATTGTAAGTATATATATACCGTGCCAGCTGCAACAGCCTCTCCATGAAGCCACTGTCCATAGCCAACCCCAGTTTCTATTGCCTAAAATAAGTGCAATGAGAAAGAGCATTAAACTCAAAGAAGAAAATTTACCAATAAAGAAAATGCAGAAGCAATTATTTTACTATTTTTATGAAAACGACTTGCACAGCATTAGTATAACTCAAAAGCAATATAGCATGAAATGGGGCATGAGTGATTAACTAGTCAAAAGTATAGTAATAAATAACTAAAATGAATACTATTCATAATATTCTCGTATTCTATGCTCTATGTAGAAACTTAAATTCCATGTTTAATCAAATTGGCCTATTAAATTTTTCTCAAACAATCCATGAGTCCCCCATATACAAAATTATTTTTCTATATATTTACAATTTTATACTTTATCATGAAGGCATAAAAATATATATCCTAGCCCTAGTTTATGAATATTTCATATGTCGCCAAGGATGTCTTCACAACAAAGATTTCAAAGTTTTGCATCAAAAAAAAAAAAACAACAAACAGTAAAACCTACTCACATGACCAAATGTATGACCCAAGTTCAATGTTGCCCTGAGTCCACTTTCCTTCTCATCCAAGGACACAACCTCAGCCTTGTTTTCACATGATCGCTTTATAGCATATGCCAGTGCACTAGGATCTCTGCGGTGGATGACAATAATTTGTAAAAACTGGAAAAGTAAAAGCAATTGCAGAACATTAAGATAATAAAAGATAGACGAACAAGAAATAATGTACCGCTAGTACGCAATAACGTACATACTAGAAAAACGGTATTGTGTTTGTATCCGATACTAAATAACACACCTACATTTATACTTTTAACACATTCTTATTTTGGATATCTGTCACCCTCAAAGTACTTCTCAATCTCAATTATTACATTGGAACTTGAGAGGGGGAGCAAGCATGGAAATTTAGTTATGACAGGACAGTGATAATTGATAACTAGATAATTTTTTTTACATATATAAATATGAAAAATTTATTTAATATAAGCTGCCTTACTCATACCCCTATTTTACTTTCATTTTACAAAACTGTAGTACAGAGTATTGTGTTCGATACTCATACTTGTTCCAATGCAACATAGCCAACAAGTAACGAGGAAGTCAAAAAGCTCAAGCTATAGATGCTTTTTCCAGCCAAAAGTCCAAAACTTCATAAATATAAACATACATTTCCTAGAAGATCTGCTTTTATGAACTATGACGCGTTACACCTATTATATCATTACAAGCTTCATAACAGAAATGAAATAAGCTAGTAGCAGGAATGAAAGATTGTTAAACTACAAAAATTAAGATTTTACCTAGCCATCAGTGCCTGCATATTTTTCTCTTGCCACTCAAAAAATTCAGCATCTCTAATGAGTCCATACTTTATAACCTCTGCAAACCCTGATGCCAGTTCCCTCTCCGGTAATGTATTTAATGTGTCTGTGTCTATAAGCACACACTGAGGTTGATAAAAAGCACCGATCAGGTTCTTGCCAAGGGGATGGTTTATCCCAGTTTTGCCACCAACAGAAGAATCAACCTAAAAACATAATACACAATCCAATGAATATGGAAAAGAGATAACAAATCTAATTGACATACATCAGGAAAAGAAATTTAAAAAGAGCAGTTTTAGACCTGTGCCATAACAGTAGTTGGAATTTGAATAAAATTAACACCACGTAGGAACGCAGCAGCAGCAAAACCACACATGTCGCCAATCACACCACCTCCAAGAGCAACAAAAGTACACCGCCGGTCCAATTGAGACTCAATAGCTTTGTCAAACACTTTCATAAGAGTATCCTATCAGTAGAACACATCAACACAATCAATTTTCACACGATTACCAAGAGTGCCAACACACGTGACAGCCAATTCAAATATAAAAGAAAGGCCTACCATATTCTTGTACTGCTCGCCATCCGGTAAAATTACACTCTCAACGGAAACATTTGGATTTCCACTTGTCAAAGCATGAACAACCTTGTCTAGATACAAAGGTGCAACCGTATTGTTGGTGACAATAAGGACCTTCTTTCCATGGAGATGCCTATTATTATAAACATGAAATAAAATCAGTGCCTCATTATGAAATTTAATTCTCTCATGGATGTTTGTAATTGAGTAAAACACTATACAATTTACATTACAACTTAAATTTTTTTTGTCATAACCCTCTGGTTCAATGGGGAAATGTGTCATAATAATCCAGAGTGAGTAAAGTATAGTCTGACAAAGGATTGTTCGAACTCAGTACTCTCGGTCGATTCGATCTTCACTAAAACTCATTAACTACTTGAGTTCAACCACTCAGTTACACTACAAATTAATTGGAAATTGACAAAGTTGAAATCAACACACAAAATAAAAATTGAAGTTGTATTATATCCAGCAAGTTTTTGGTCCAGTGTCACCACTAATGATCAATTAGGTTAAAATGGCAAATAAAAAATTCGAAAAAAATTAATTTTTAACGAATTTGATTAACATTACTATTACCTTTGGAGAAGCTCGGGTTTATCAAGCAACCCGGATCCGATGTAAATTGGATAGCTCCGATCACCCAAATCAACGTTAACAGTGGTGGGAATCCCGGGTTCCGTTTTTGCTGCAAAAGAGTCCATTAGTTGAGAGGAACTAGCGCATATCGGTGACCTTAAGGGTTTAGAAAGAGAAGAAAATTTAGGAAAATGGTTGTTGGAGAATGAAGATTGGAGATGGAGAAATTTAGGATTTTGAAGCGAGGAGAAATGAATGGGTTGTGGGATTGAAGTATGTTGTTTGAGAGAAGGGGATAGAGAGAAATGGGTTGATGTGGAAGCCATTAGAATTGGAATGAGAGTGTATTTTGGTGGTTGGTGAGTGTAGAATGTAAGAATAATAACATCTTTGCTCTTCAACAAAGATCATAGCTGTGGTGTGGAGTTAGGTGAAACAACTATTTTCTACAAAATAAAAAAATAAAATAAAAAAAATAAAGTGTTTATACTTTAATAAATTATGCTACTTTCTTAGTTTTGACTCAATAATTATTATGTACAATATTCAAAAATGGTTGATTTCTCAAAATAGTAAATATTAGACATAACAGAATCGTACAAAACAATTTTACATTACACTATATTGAACATATGTATGCATCAAAATAATTTTACATTACAGTATATTTAATATATGTATGCATAAAATAATATAATTTTTATTATAATAACTTTTATTAATATTATATGTTAATATTTATAAATGTAAACATTGATAAAAAGAAAGGAGAAAAATGTAGAGAGATAGGAATAATAGAGAAAGAGAGGGAGGTAGAGATAGATAAGAGATTAGAGAGAGATATGAGGGTATGTATAAAATGGAGAGGGGAGAGATGGAGAAAGATATATGGGATAGAAAAGAGAGAGATGAGAAGGAGAGAACAAAGAAATATAATTCGACATAATTAGAGAGAGAGAGAGTAATAGGGGAGGAGGTACGAGAGAGCATGTAGAAATAATAAAATTTGAGTAGAATATATATATATTTTTTATATAGTTTGTATTTGATAATTAAAAAAAATGTCTCATAATTTAAAAACTAATAAGAACTATTGTTTTTGTTCAGTTATTTCTTCACTATTTTGTCCAGACATCTTACCATGCTATAAGGTAAACAAAGTATAATAAAAATTATTTTGTCTAATTATTGTCTTTTATTAAATCAAACACACCTTTGTGTAAAAATTAAATAATTTATTAAAGACTAATAATATATGTGATTATAGATAAAAAATAGATTAGATCGAAAGAGATTTTACAAAATAATTATATGAGTTTACATTAAAAATATTAGATAATTATTCATTCATCTCTAATCTTATTCACCATATGAAAACAAAATACTACTTAAATCTCATTTTCCATAATTCCTTGTGTTTTTTTTTCTTTCAAGTGAGGCCTATTGCTTGTTAAAGATTCATTATTAAAGTTTAATTTCTCTTTTTCCTAAAGTATGACAAGACCTAAAAATTTATTTAAAACTCTATTTAATCATTATTTTATGAAAGTCTATCTTAATTAACACTAAGCTTTTGCAAATAAGGAAACAAATTAACATAACATGTCAAAGAGTTTAAGTTTTATTTTAAAATCTAATTGATATTTTATAATGTCTGACATTAAATTACATTTTATTTTAATTATATTTTATGATAATAATTTTAAATATATCAAACATTTATTTAAGTTACGTAAAGTATTGACAAATTTATAATATAACAAATAAAAATTTAATATAATAATAATAATAATTAAAAAATTATTTATCTTTTTATCAAGTATGTCAGCTTAATAGGTTTTAAAAAACTCAAAAATCATAAATAAATTATTTGACGTAAAAAATGCGTTTAAAGGATTAATTTTTAGTAGATTGTTTTTGAAAGTCTCTTATCTCTCTATCATTTGAGATAAAATTTTGGTCAATATGAGGTCTCTACGTGGATGATTGAATTAAACGTCTAAAAAGTTATGTTTAGGTTGGGTGTCAAATTGTAGCAGATAGTTCTAATTCTTCGTCAATTTTTTAGTTTTGAATCACAATATTTCCTTTTTTAAAAAAATTTCTTAAAATGTTATTGTTTGAATTTTTTTTTTTAAAATGTCACATTTTTTAAACTCAACAGGAAGTCTCTCCATAGAGAAGCGACCTCTTGAAGAGGAAGTCTCTCCCTGAGGAAGCGACCTCCTACATGCATGGTACCTTTTATGTTTTTTTTTTTAAATTGTTTATTATTATTAATTTTATTATTTAAAATATAAAATATATTAATAAATTTGTAAATAAAGTTTATAATTTAATTATTATTATAATAAATTATTATTATATATATAATTAAAAATTATTATAATTAAATTAAATTATTAATTTAATGATTTAAAAAATAAAAATAGTAATGATAAATTAAAAAAATAAAATAATAAATTATAAATAAATATTATATTTTTATTATTATTATTATGATAATAAATAATTATTATACTTATAATTAAAAATTATTATATTTAAAATTATATTATAAATTATATATATTATATTATAAATTTCAAAATAAATAAATAAAATAAAAATTGAATAATAATAACAATTAAATGAAAATAAATTTATATTGCTAACATGAAAATTAAAATACATGAAATTTGGAAAAATAAAAAATTTCAAATTTATATCAATGATGTCCACCTAAATGACCCCAGTTTCACATGTAGTGTGTATTCAAACTCGTATAGCTCTGCTTCCATTAAA
This sequence comes from Cicer bijugum, assembly GCA_037974875.1. NCBI lineage: Eukaryota > Viridiplantae > Streptophyta > Magnoliopsida > Fabales > Fabaceae > Cicer > Cicer bijugum. The sequence goes on along the minus strand of JBBPBT010000152.1, from coordinate 5,975,870 downwards.
TTTTGAGAATGTTGATTATACATCGAATCAAATACAGCATAAGCCGATTCAGGAGTTGTGCACTGAGTTCCAAACAAATTATAGATAAGCCCATGTTCGGTCAGATAACTGGGTGTTGGTATTTCTGATCGAACATGTTCCAAACAAATTATTATCCGACCGAACATGGGCTTATCTATAATTTGTTTGGAACTCAGTGCACAACTTTTGAATCGGCTTATGTTGTATTTGATTAGATGTATAATCAATAATCTCAAAATTTAATGAAAGCAGGTGTCGGTGGTTTTAATCCATCTACAACTTACATTAAAGAAAATGATCAAAATGAGAATCAACCGGAAGAACCACAACTAGCTCAGAGAGCTATACGAGTTCGAAGACACCCTACACGTGGGACTGAGGTCATTTAGGTGGATATCATTGATATAAATTTGAAATCTTTTATTTTTCCAAATTTCATGTATTTTAATTTTCATATTAGCAATATAAATTTCTTTTCATTTAATTGTTATTATTATTCAATTTTTATTTTATTTATTTATTTTGAAATTTATAATATAATATATATATAATTTATAATATAATTTTAAATATAATAATTTTTAATTATAAGTATAATAATTATTTATTATCATAATAATAATAAAAATATAATATTTATTTATAATTTATTAATGTATTTTTTTAATTTATTATTACTATTTTTATTTTTTAAATCATTAAATTAATAATTTAAATTAATTATAATAATTTTTAATTATATGTATAATAATAATTTATTATAATAATAATAATAATTAAATTATAAACTTTATTTACAAATTTATTAATATATTTTATTTTTTAAATAATAAAACTAATAATAATAAACAATTTTTCAAAAAAAAAAGGTTTCATGCGTGTAGGAGGTCGCTTCCCCCAAGGAGAGGCTTCCTCTTCATGAGGTCGCTTCCCTAGAGAGAGACTTTTTATTGAATTTAAAAAGTGTGTCATTTTGAAAAATAAAATTCAAACAGTGGTATTTTAGAATTTTTTTTTTAAAAAAGGAGATATTGTGATACAAAACTCTCAATTTTTTTATTTTTTTTATGTTGAATTTTCTAAGAGGAAAACAAATGTAATCCCTAATATCTTCGCAATAAAATTTGGTGTTTATAGAAATGAATACTTTTCAACTTTTTTGTGCCTCTCACCAATAAATTATATTAAAATAAATAAATGTTATTAAAATATAATGATATAAAATTATTAATAAAACTCATTTATTTATTTATTAATTTTATTTGCTTGTTTGAAGATATTAATGTTTATTAAATACTATCATTGAAAGGTTATATAAAACAATTGATGTATGTGACTTAAGCGCTCAAATGAATAAAATTCTCTTGTGGATTGCGCTAATAATTTGACTAGGCTAATAATTCCTATTAAAATTATATATATATATTTTTTTCAATGTATTTGTGTGTATATTTTTCCTAAACCCACTCCTCTAAGATATAATTTTGTTTCTGACGTCATCAAACATTAAAATATATGTTTTTTACTTGAGATTTAAATTGCGATTTGTCACTATGTAGGAGACTAACATCTTCGATGTGGATTGTGACATCAAATTTAATTAATTACACATTTCATCTATTTAAAAGTGTCTTATTTCATAAAAAAATAATAATTATATTAATTCCAATCATAAAACGAGTATAATTTACTAAAATACATTTATTAAATGTAGTCAGCAAATTAATTAAATGAGTTGATATATAATATAATAAATAAGGTATATTAGTAAAAAAAGATAATCAATATTTCTTTAATACTATAAAAAAACAAATAACATAAGACTAATAAATATTATAAAAGAGACATTTAATATAATACAAATGGAGTATGTATTATCCCTTTCTAAAAATTATTTGCAATTATAGTGTTTAATTTTTTGAATTAAATAAACTAAAAATATATTTTTATAGTAAAACTATGTTTACATTACCAATTAATTATAAATATCATACATATAAATTATTGTAATTTCTCAAAACTTTTTACTTTGAAAGTTAATCTCTTGAATTAAATGTGAATAAATGCAATAAATTTATATTAATTAAAATAAAACAATTAAAGTTAATTGAGGATAGTTTGAAAATGAATTACCCTTTGTTTATTATTATTTTATTTTATTTTATTTCTTCTTTGGCTAAAGAGGTTCGTTTAAGGTTTTCCTGTTCTACTTCCATTGCTGTAACCATATCGAAGGATCAATTCTAATCAGAAAAAAATATTGGTGTTTATCTCAGGTAAATTTTCTTTCTTCTCGATGATTTACTTAGGGTTTTGAAAAAGGTAAAAAAAGCATATAATTTTCTTCAATCAATTCATTTAAAATCACGATTTCACCAACGTAGAATGCTTCAGTTGACATGCATCTGATTCCCATTATTCTGAATGATATAAAGTTTATTTCTTTGCCCTTTTTGCTGTGTTTTCTGGCACAGTGAATCATGCCTGTTGCTGAGTTTTCTCTGATTGTGGAGGTTTTGATTCATCACTGTATGCATGTAGAGTTGTCAATTGCATATGTAATGGGATATTACTAGCTTCTTACCTTTAAGCTTATTTTGTACCCATTGGATAGTTCATTTGGGATGTTTCCTTAGTTTTTGCTTTTGAAGTATCAATGTAGAAGAAGTTAACTGAGTGGAATTTTTTTGTTTTAATTGATGTGGGTTTTCTTTGCTGGTGCCAATAAATCTAGTTTATGAATTTGCTTTTAATAGTAGATTCTGTTATGAAGAGAGTAGATCAAATGGAGGGTAATTAAATCGCTAGAGGCAGAGGAAGACCTAGAAAAACTATAAGACACTAGACCTAGAGATTAATGAGATGAAAAGAAATATGTTATACGATAGAACATTATGACGTCGTTTGATCCATGTATCTGACCTTTACTTTGTTGGATGAAGCTTGGTTGTTGTTGTATTCTTTCATCTTCCACACAGTGGCAAATATCTAGACTAGACTATATTGAGTTTCGCCAGACATTTTCCTTTTCTTTTTTGCTCATGTGTGTGTGTGTTCGCACGTGTAAATATCCATGCTATATTGCAAGTTTTGAGTCGCCATGGCATTTTCCTTTTATTTTCTTCGTCATTGTGTGTGTTGACATTGATTTCTTTCCTTGTCTGTTTATTGTTTTCATGTGTCCTCATACGATTCATCATGGTGTAATTTCATATGCATTTGCTTTTTTGTTGTTTTCATGCATTCTCTTAGTTATTGCTGGACATTGCGAACTAGAATCTGATATCCATCCATGTACTATAATTCACACTTGCTATGATCATTCTCTATGCGTGCACATGTTTTTACAAGTGTGTATTGTGTTTGCCTGTACGTGTTTCTACTTGTCTCTATTGAGCACTTATGTTTGTTAAATTATAGATAGATGGCAGGTCAAATTACAAGGTCAAGAAGGCTAGAAACTCAGCAGCTGGAACAGTCAAGAGCTAAGTGGACAACATCACTCACTAAGATACTGGCAGACCTGATGGTTGACCAAGTACACCAAGGGAATAAACAAAACAATTCATTCAATAAGAAAGCATGGAAATATATTTGTGATGGATTTTACAAAAAAACAGGTATGAAATGGGAGAAAGAACAACTCAAAAACCGACATTCAGTGTTGAGGAGGCAGTATGTTATTGTGAAGTCCATTCTTGATCAAGGTGACTTTTTTTGGGATGAAGCCACGGGATTTATAAGGGCAGATGACGAAATTTGGACTGAATACATCAAGGTATGCTCATCCACCATGTGCTTTGTTGTTATTAATTGAATGCCAGAAAATGGTCCTTCTTGGGGAGGAACTTTGGAACACATGGTCATTTTTTATTTTGGTTTTCACCTAAAATGGAGGGTAAAACTAATGGATGCTTTATATGAAAAATCAGTTTTTGAACTTTCTCATACCAAGCTGGCTGAGATACAACCAAGTAGCTAGTTAGTCAATGAGATTAGGTTATGTCTGGTTTCTGCAAATATATCAGTTTGTAAATTTAGTCCCTGTAAAAGAAATTGTTTTTGATCCTCGCAAATACATTACTTTTTGCATTTGGTCATTGTTGTTTTGTTTCAGCCCGGGAAAGTTTGTTCATGTTGGAATTAGTCCTTATAATGAATATTCATATGTAGAGTATTTGATTTTAGTATCTCCAATATGGGCTACGTAATAACTAAAATAAATATTACACATATTAATGTGACTAATTTCAACATAAGCAAATTTTGCATCGGCTAAAACAAAACAACAAGGACCAAAAGAAAAAAGTAATATATTTGCAGGATAAAAACATATTTAAACTATCTGAAATTCACTAGAATCCTAGTGATAAAATATTTAGGGCTTGGGAGTGATGGTAACAATGTAACTCTTCAGAATGGTGGCATAATATTTTTCTGTGGAGTAAAACTTTTTTCCATTAATTATAAAATAAAAAATTTAGATTATAATAATATGCAATGCACATTCACTGACAACTACGTAGTTATTTTAATCTCAACAATTGATCTTTGAATAAATAAATTACAGAACCATCCTGATGCCGAGACTGTAAAAAGTGGTGGCTGCCCAATCTTTAAGGAGCTATGTATGATTTTCTCCGAGTCAGCAACCAATGGTAAGCATGAATATATAGCAGCATCTGAGGGTGAACATACTCCTAGAGCTCCGTGTCCAGAGTCCTTGAACACACACCAAGAGGAGTCTTCGTCTGGATCCGAGGACGAGGAGGATGCAAATGATCCTCAAACAGCTCAACCTACTACATCTACGGCAACTTGTAGTCGCAAAAGAGGGCGTAAAGGAGTTGACGACGCCATTGCAGATGCGATATTGGAGATGGCATCTGCTTCAAAGATGAGGGCAGCTGCCATAGATCAGTGTAACTCTAAATACAGCATGGATGACTGTATTAAGGACTTAGATTTGATGCAAGGTGTTGATCAACAACTGTATTTTGCTGCTCTAGATCTTTTCAACAAACCTAATGCAAGGGAGATATTTTTGTCTCTCAAAAAGGATAAACGTTTAACTTGGTTACTCCGCAAGTGTGCTGTTGCATCCAATAAATAGGTTGAAAAATATATGGAAAAAGAAAAGAAAAAAAAAAATCCTTTTGGCCACTTTGATCCGTTAGTGCTGAAACTTTCACAAGTTATTTTATTTTTATTCAAAGGCTAGCTCAATGGCCATAAGTTAAGGAGTTAAAAGACATTAATATTTGATTGGCAACAGTACATGCAACCATGCTAATCATAGAATTTAATCTGTCACAAAATTGATTTATCCATTGCTGGGAAACATTATGCTAAACTCTTGCAGAAATCAGACAGAACACAATATGCACAAACATAACCAACTTTGGGTCAGTAGTTCTTGTAACAAATGAATGATTCTTGCAATTTGAATGAGACAAGTGATTTTTTTTTTAAACAATTTTTAGTAGGCCTTGACGTTTTTTAGGGTCCACAAGAACGCCATGACTCAGACCAAGGCCATGTTACTTTTGTTAAATGGAATAATATCTTTTGACCAAAAAGGGCACACAAAAACCACCTTAAAAGAAAGTCCAACACAGTCACAATTTTTCAGTTTTCACTCCTATATTTATCGACTTATATCAATTATATTAACACTACCATAATGGAACCAAGTGATAAATGCTTCAATGTTAGCAAAGTTGGCAGCTTCTACTTCCACTGCTTGCATTTGAAAACAACTTTTTCAATAGTCACTCGAGAAGTTTAGCATGAAGCTACTCGTAGCAGTGTCGGCTGCCACACGTTCAGAACCATACTACTGTTTTTCCAACCGCGCTGAATGTAGAATGACTCAAATGAATATTTATACCAAACTTGACTGAGAATCAAAAAGAAAATTCGATTTCACTCTTCCACTCGTCTCCATTGCAGTCGGTCTGCATGGGAGGAGTATCAGGTAACACGGCGATTCATGATATGACTAGGTGTAAATAAATAAATACAATCTACAGATCATATAGCCAAAAGGGTGATTGATCATCTATACAGATCCATGTCAATTGTCCTAAGGTAATATTCTCTTCACGTCACGCTCCTGTTCAGCAGCTTTGGCTTTGTTGTATACAGACTCAAAAACTTCCATGCACACACTTGAAAACCCTACAATCCCTTGAAAAACATGAGGACAACCCATTTGCAAGTTATTCAGTGTCATTGCCCTTGTAACACTCACCGCCTTTTCATGCTTGGTCTTCTCCTCTTCAGCCTTTGCTCTCAAAGCTTCCACCTTAGCTCGCTTCTCCACAACAGGGTCCTTTGTTCTTCTGATGGAAGAACCAGATGATTCTGTCATGGAGTAGGGACTGTACTTGCACTCCAAGGATCTAAGCTGAACCACTTTCTTCTCAAACTCTTTGAATGCAGAATCTGACTTCTTCTTTTGTTTATGCTCCTCTGTTTGTTGAACTACAATGCCGTGAATAACTGTCAACAAGTTTTTTATTCCTTCAGATGCTACATTGTCAGGTATACGACCAACAGCAAGGTGCCATTCTTCACAGAGAGTGTATATCTTCGACTCTTCGGTGGTTCTGCTAAGAGGGTTTCGGCTAAACTGGTAAAGGCTGAGCCTTAGCCAACCTGTGAGGGATTCGATGTAGTCACGGTGGGCCTTGAAGAGGTTGCAAAAGGATTGGTACCATTGCTGTACTTCAAGTTCCAGCTGAAGTGTTGATTGTCTATGAATTTCAGATGTAGGGTTATTTGATGGAATGGTATTGAGGTATTCCAGTTGCTGAACTATGTGCTCCTGGACTTGATGACATTCATACATGCTTCTCCACATGCACATCAACCTGCCAACACAAGAACCATATAATGCATTATGAGACTAATTTTATTAAATAACAACGAATCCAAACCTCTAAAATTAGTACAAAATAATAAATAAACTGAGAAAATAAAGAAATGATATTTCAACACACTTGTGATTCGTTTGCAAATACATATAATATCAACCACTGATTTATTCATCAACTTGTTTCACAATTTAAAATGAGTTGCTAACGTTAAATGAGTCTAAGAAAATAAACTTTTTTGTTATGTCAGTGATGTCACTTGCAATGAAAAATACAGGAGCCAGAAATTGTGCTGCCTAGGTGCTACACATTCTGTTAGAAAATCAGAAGTGACAAATAGGTACCACTTTTTTCCACCTGTCTCTAAACTGTGTATTGCCAAAGTATAACATGATTTACGAGCAGAAAAGAGTCAGAAAAGAACCATCATGCAGGAACCCCCGTAATATCTATGTCCTAATGAAAGTCCATTGGGAAAATACATGGTACAAAGCAACAATATATCACCAAAAACAAGAAAAAGGGTTGGCTTTATTAGAGAGGCTTCACCTCACTTGTTCAAAAACTGAGTTTTTGGTTGTACGGATTGTACTTGTGAATTCAGTATTTGTCTTGTCCAAAAAAAAGTGAGAAACACAGTTAAATCCAGCAAAAACTAAAAGCAGTTAAAACTTAAAACAATGTTTTTTACTGTTCCCATGCTACGTGTGTTCTCTGAACCAATTCCTAGTACTTGATTCTCACTCTATAAACTACATACAGCTAACAGAGGGATCTCAACCAAACTAAATGCAAACCATGCTTCAAGACCTATGAAACACTAAGACCGACATAGACACACGACAATGATACAAGTATTGAATGTACCAATATTTGTAGGTGCCATGTCCGTGTTGGAGACTAGACACGGCTACAATATGAGGTGTTACTATACTACAGTACAGTACTATTTTCTACTAGGCAAAGTTGAGTATAAAATTGAAGTGAAACAAAGGAAAGTGAGAAGACTAACCCTTTGACAAGCTCAATGAGTTGAGGGTAGAGTTCTGTCTCCCTTAATTTGACGATTTCAGCAGATGTACTTTCGATGGCTTGTGAAGCAACCATCATTTGTGATTCTAATTTCTCCACTTCTTTCTTTGCCTTTTCTGTTTTCACATAGTCACCCCTTCTCATCTCTAGCTTCCTTACCATTGCCGCCTTCTTCTCATGCTCCATCTTTATTGTTTTAGCATTCTTAAATCAACCGAAAAATATCACAGTAGTTGAGCAACGATTAATGGAAATTATCAAATCACCATAAAATAAAAGGGTGGATTTTCCTCTTTGAAAAAGTGATGTTATCTTTCTTCAACCTTGCTTTGAAGATTTCAAAAAGAAGAGGAAAGATGAAGTTAAACATGAACTAAATAAATGAACACATGACATAACTAACTACTAGTAGAAAACCTTAGTGTATGTTTGGATTGCTGGTGAATTTAGTAAAATCATGGTGAAACTGTGATTTTGTTGAAGCTGCAAAGGGTAGCTTTTTCCAAAATCACTGTAACACACCGTGATTCTGCCAACTCACTATAAATCCAAACATGCAAATAGTCATCCACATAATGTTAGTGGCAAAGAACAAGATTTTTTTCAATAGACCCACATCAAATTTATGTCTAAAAAGGACAATATTTCTTCAACCTTTATTTCCCTCTTATTATTATCCTCTAAGTAGGCATAGGACAAAAAAAAAATTAGAGCTACCAACCTTGACCTCTTGGTACAATTTCTTCTCCCATGCATATAACCTCTCCACAGTAGAACAATGTCCACCATTTCCAACACCATTATTAGCCCCAAAATTACCAACAGAAACATGAGTTTCATGAGCCATCTTACCAAATCCATTCAGTTTAGGACTTGAACCCCAATTCCACATTGTTGGGCTCAAACTCCATCCATTTCCGTACATTTTACCTACCACCAACAAGTACAAACACAATCTTCAAAATTCAAACTTCAAAAATGAAACATGTTGAACAGCACAAAAACAACTAAGACTAAACAGTTAAATAAGATAAACTAAAAAAAGAAATTTTGAATGCTTCATTAACTCCCAAAACCAAATCTCAAATAAGCTAACACACTAAAATATAAAACCCAAAATTAATGACATGCATGTGAAACTTACTTGCTTTACTATGAACAGAAAAACCAGAACTTGGAACTTGTAACAGAAATGAAACATGAGAACCAGCATCAGCAGCTTTAAGAAAGTAATCATCAAGCTCTTTGATCACTTCAACAAGATCTTTACTGTTCCTTGAAACCACCATTGCAAGCTCACTTGGTGTCTCTTTAGAATACCCCACCACACCAGACGCCGGAGTTGCCATACTCGCCGCCGCACCGCCGGCCATCACCACCACCTCAGAACCAGTAGTAGTTGTCGCTTCCCACTCTTCCTCCGTCGCCGACCTCGACGAAGGAGGCGGCGGCGGTTGCTGCATGAAAGGATCCCAGAAATCCCAACCGGAGGAAATCACCGGCGGCGGCGGCGGTGGTGGAGGCGGAGGAGGAGGAAGAGCCGGGGAAGCAGTCCCGGAAGTCCATGTGTAAGAACTGATACTCGGACTCATCGGCGGTGGAGGAGGAGGCGGCATTGGCGACGGAGCTCGCGGCGGAGGCGGCGGAAGAATGGGCTGAGGCTCAGGAGGAAGATGGTGGTTAAGATGAGTAGTTTTCTCAGCGTTTGCAAAGTGAAACAAAGCTGAACCAGTTGAACGAAGGGATCGAATGTACATAACATGTGCAGCTGAAAAAGCGTGTCTTGCTTCTACCAACTGTTTCATGTAACGTTTCCTTGATTTGCAATGCGACACCGTTTCTTCCCTCTCTACTCTTGAGTAACAACAACCCATTATTGTTTTTCAAACACAGAATGGTTTTTTTGTTAAGGTGGTTTTTGTTTTGTTTATGTTTGTGTGCTACATGTTTAGATCAGAAGAGTGAGAGAGAGAGTAGTGGTGGTTTCTGCAAAAAGTGAAATGCATCGAACTCTGGTTTTGGTTGGCAAGTGGAAAAGGTGATTTCTTTTTGTTTTTATTTATTTATTTATTTGGGGTGGAAAAAACAAGAACTTTAAATAAGCCGTTTGTGTAACACTAGCTTGTGTAGTTGTGTGTGTTTGTGGTTGAATTGAAAGCAATTGAATGAATGAAGAGAATGTAGTTTAGTTTAGTTTAGTTTAGGAGTTGTTTGAATGAAGTGGAGGAGATTGCAAGAATGGAGAAAGGAAAAGAAGAGTGATAGGTTATAGGTACTTGTTTTTTGAGAAGAGAGGGACAAAGAAGGAGGCTTTGGGAAGAGAGCCTGTGAAGTTTTAAAAAGGACAGTGTGTTTTCATTTTGTGACCAAAATACCCCTTCTCATGGAATAGTGTTTTATTGATTTTTTTTACAACAATTAATAATATGGTTATTTTATTTTACAAACTTGCTAGCATTTTTAGTATTTTATTGAAGATTCATCAAACAAAAATAAGTTCACTAACGGTGTAGTTTGATAAAAACGGTGATTTCTCGTTAGATATGATATTATAAAATTGTTTTATATGATTAAATTGAAATAAAATTTATTTTAATTTTTTATAGTTCATACTATAAAATACTCCATCTATCTTATAATGAATTACTCATTTGTAAAAAATAAAAAAATAATGACACTTTTTGATTTACAATTTTCAATGTAATACTTCTTTAAAAAGATTTACAATGTATAATTAATTATTATTTTTTATTGTACCACCTAATTAATATTATATTTATTTCAATTTAATATTTTCTACTCTATATTAATGATAATGGTATATTCACTAATGTAAAATAAAAAATATATATTAATTAATATTATCTTTTTATAGAATTTTATTATAATTTTATAGAAGTTTATATTTTTATTTTATTGTATCATATATCATATTATTTAAAATATATCATTTAAATTAATAATAAAAGATTAAAATAATTAAATTTTAAAATAAAGAAATTAATTTTATAAATCAACAAAAATAAATAAATTAAAATTACAATAAAATTATTTATTTAAAATAAAAATATATAAAAAGTTAATTATAATTAATATACTTTAGTGGACAAATAGTTACTATGGATCTAAAATAAAAATTTGATGAAAGAGTGGTCCTTATAGAACGTGAAGGAGCATGCATGAATATGATGCAGAGCAGAGGGAGAAGGCAATGGCCAAAATAAAGGTGGCAGTGCCAGATCGGATCCACGGATGGGTATCTATACTCATTCCTCGGATTATATTAAACTATAGAACTATTAATTGGACTATTAGAGAGGGCATTTTAGTAATTCGATATCGATACATAAGGCTATTTTTTCCACGGATTCTCTCCCTGGGTACTAGTGGTATGGGAATTTGCTTCAAAACTTTTATTACTTCCTTCGTCCACAACACTATCACATTTCATAAAATAATTTGTCTTAAAAACTATCATTTATAGATTTATTTTGGATTTACGGAATACAGTGAAATGAAGTAAAAGAGTTATATCAACTGTATTTCTAATTTGAAGTGTTACTTGATAGAATCAAATAACTAAATTATAATTACCAAATTATCTCAAATATGATTTTACAATATATCATTTAAACCCTCCATTGTCCACTTCTATGATAAATAAATAGATGATGTGATGTAAAATACTATTAAATATGATTTTTTATTCATGTTTGAAAAACTTAAAGATTAATTAATCGATATAAAATCTTTAATCAAATGTTTATAGTGTTAGTTGTTTAGATTAATTTTTAGAATATCTCTCGTAAAATTTATAGAGTAGTTTAATTGAATATATGTGTAAAAAAATTATATCATCGGTATATATAAATTAAATATAAAATTAAATAAATGTGCAAATACAACATCTAATATTAATATAAAATAATTTTAATTAATAATGTGTATATTTTGGATATACTTATTGTTAAATTATTATTATAGATAAATGTATTCAATGTTAAATTTTTACAACATAAATTAGTAATATTAATAGGGATAACTTAAAAAAAAGTATAATAAATGTACTAATAATTTGC
>JBBPBT010000152.1:5942594-5963705 GCA_037974875.1 Cicer bijugum | reverse complement strand
TTATAATTAGGAAGGATTTTCTTTTAATATTTGATCAATCTTGTCACAACAAAACTTGAACCAAGTTTTATAGAACTTGAGTTTGTCTCAATTCAACTATTAAGATGATATTAGAGTATATTGATATGAACCAACTACTATATATAAAATATTAAGAGTTTTTCAAAACTCTCCAAAAACTCTTTCCCTTTTAATTTTTTCATTCTTTTTTTTCTTCTTCTAAACGAAGCATACGAAGATGAAAAAAAAAATGCATTTTTAGAATGAAAACATTGTTTGATATTTTTAAAATTTTGAGTCTATTTTCCAAAAATGGAAAAGAAAATGATAAGAAATTTACTCAATCAATAACTCGGCTGAAGAACTAAGAGTTGTAGAAAGATTATTAAAAAGGAGGCACTGAACTCACACCCAATAAACTAACATAACCACTACTTTCTATGATATTTATCTATAAAAAAATTTAAAGTAAAAATGAATTAAATGAACTCTGAAGTAGATGCTCTTCCTTCTGTGTAAGAAACTAAAATAACGATTTGGTGGTATACATTCTCATTCAACTATAATGGCCATATCAATAAAAATGTTTTATTTGAATTATAATTTCTTTTAAATTCACACATTCAAACAATTATGATTTATAAAGTTTCAGCAGATTACAAAAATAGTACAAATACAAAATGAAAGTATAAAATAGTTGTCTTGATTGTACGAGATATATTTTATTAGATTAATTTTTATGTATTGAAAATGTAATTTTTTTTACACGTCCATTCAATAAAATAATTTTGTAGAAGTAATCAAGTTTATATATATATATATATATATATATAAATAAAAAATAAAAAAACAAATTTCCTTTTCGTCTTAATGCAGCAATGCAAGTGAAAGCAAAGGAATAAAATCAATCCTTTACTTGCATGTATGCATGCCATAATAATTCACAAGCATCTTGGTAATTCTCTTCTATATAAACTAATTAACCCACCCCTTCAAAAATCACAATCACAATCACAAGACGCAAAACCCTCTCTCTTTCTTTATATACTTTGCTTGTTCTAGCTTTCATATATTCACAAATTAACTTATGGCTCAAGATGCAGAATATGTTAAGGAAATTCACCAGGCTCGTGCTGAACTTGCTTCTCTTATCACCAATAAAAAATGCGCTCCTCTCATGCTTCGATTAGCGTATGTAATTCATTACACTCTTTTTTCTTCCAGTTACATTGTCAACACATCAAATCAAATTAACTAACTAACTAACTAACTTATTTATAACAAAAATAGGTGGCACGATGCTGGTACTTACGATGCTAAAACAAGAACAGGGGGTCCCAATGGTTCTATAAGGAATCAACAAGAGCTTAATCACGATGCTAACAAGGGTTTGAAAACAGCTGTTCAATTATGTGGTGAGTGAACTACACTTAAATAATTAATTAATCTCCGTTTTTAATCTGCCTAATTAATTCTTTGAGAACAGAGGAAGTTAAGGTTAAACACCCAAAAATTTCATATGCCGACCTTTACCAAGTAAGTTATTTCAATTTTTTATATGATATTAATTAATATTACTATAGTTGGTAATTAATACATATGGTTACATAATATTTCAGTTAGCTGGTGTTATAGCGGTAGAAGTCACTGGTGGTCCAACTATTCATTTTCTTCCTGGGAGAAAGGTAATTAATATTTATTCATTATTAGTACTATTATTTGAATTAATAGTAAGTAACTTTTTCTTTTGATTTATTTTATTATTAGGATTCATTGGAATCTCCACAAGAAGGTCGTCTTCCAGATGCCAAAAAGGGTAATTAAATCATGTTGTTGGATCTTTATTAGTCTTTACTCAAATATTACTTCAAATGGTTTCATTGATTAATCAAATTTTAGGTGCATCACATTTAAGAGACATTTTTTATCGTATGGGTCTTACTGATAGAGACATTGTAGCTCTATCCGGAGGCCACACTTTGGTACGATTACTAAATCATAAATCAAATACTTCTTTTATATAATTTTCTTTATATTATATTATACTATACATTTTTTGTTAATTTTAATTCATAAGGGTAAGGCACATAAAGATCGCTCTGACTTTGAAGGTCAATGGACAAGAGACCCTAATAAGTTTGATAATTCCTATTTTGTGTAAGATCTTTGTTTTATTAATTAATTAATTAATTACATCACCATTGTTAATTTATTTATTTAATTGAAAATTAATGTATATGGAAATTTGGAATTTAATTAACACAAGACTAATTAAACAGGGAATTATTGAATTCCGAATCAAAAGAGTTATTAAAGCTTCCCACTGACAAGGCTCTAATTGAAGATTCTGTGTTCTACAAGTATGTTGAACTTTATGCTAAGGTATTAACCTTCAAAAATCAAATTATTTATTCATTCTATACTTTATTTATACTAATAATATAATATATAGTTTTGGAGTTAGTTACTAATAATTTTAAATTGTGTACTAGGATGAGGATGCTTTTTTCAGAGATTATGCAATCTCACACAAGAAACTGTCTGAATTAGGGTTCATTAATCCTAATTGCAGTTATCGTTCTAAATTGATCAAGGGAGTTATTGGATTTGCTATTGCCTCAACGGTTGTGATCCTCGGTTACTTACTAGAACTCAACAAAAAAATCAATTGACAAAATATTATTTGTTAAATGTTCTTTATTTGTTCCCAGTAAAAACATTAATACTATCATGTATAAGTTGTGAAGTTCAGAAGTATTTATATACTACTTAAATTTAACTTACATTTGTTTCTTTTTTTTTGTTATCTTTTGGTATTTTTTTACACGAAACAGTACTTAACTCAGTGACATCCTTCATAGTTTTGAAAAGCAAATGCGTTAAATAGCACGTACGCTCAAAATTTCCAATTGGCCCATTAGCTCAGTTGGTTAGAGCGTCGTGCTAATAACGCGAAGGTCGCAGGTTCGAGACCTGCATGGGCCAAATTTTCTTACTTTTTCCATAAATATAATTAATATTTGATTTTAGTCAATTTTCATCTATTAATTTTTTTATTTTTTATTTTTTATTATCGCCAATTTTCTTCTTCTATTGCACTCTCAATGCATACACACTTTCATAATCAAAATTCAACTTACATGTTTATATCATAAATATTTTTTGTAAAAAAGGACCCTTACTCCTTACATCTCTATTTACATTTATTTTTATTAGGCAGCATGTCAATATAAGTTTGTACACAGAAAGATCACTAATGCCGTTTACTGAAACAATACAAGTGAGCTCAGTAAGGAAAATTGATCTACATTTTAGAATACACGATGTCATGAAGCTGTAACTTGTGATGTTAATATGTGGTATATAAACTTCTATACATTTATATTGAGGAGAAGTCAAGATGTTGATTTAGTGAGTGAGAGAATGGTGGAAACCATCTTCTTGAAGTCAATTGGTTTTGTTAAATAAGCATCCATTCCCACCTTAAGGCATTTGGCTTCATCACAAGACATTGCATGAGCTGTGAGAGCAACTATTGGAATGTGCTTTCCTGTTCCTTCCTCTGATTTCCTTATTGCTTTTGTTGCCTCGTATCCATCCATCTTTGGCATCTTGTTTTCCATAAAGACACATAAATAATCAGTATATTAAGGTCTTGTTTGAATAAATAACTCTATTAAGTTTCTCTAACAAAAGATAAAATAAAATAAACGACTTTCATGAGTTATAAGCTACACTGATGAAATTATAAAAATAAGCTGAAAATAACTACTGAAAATATATCACAAGTTCTCCCTAACAACCTAACAAAATGTGTAATCTAATAAATAAACTCAAATAAGTTAATTCAAATAGACCCTTAAGCTGATATTAACTTATAAAAAAAAGTTACATATTGAATCACTACTTAGGTACTTGCTAACATTTTATAGCAATTGTTGTTGGTATTCTTGTATGACTTATTATATCTATGCAATGAGAGTAATTTTTTTCTCACAAACATCCAATAATACATCCTCACATAGATATTTGTACAAGTAATTTAAGAAATGATATTAGAGCGTAACATAATAGTGATATATGATTAGATGTTTGTAACATAATTGTAATATATGATTAGATGTTTGATAATATTTTCTATATTGGTTGGTATATAGTTATTAAACTCACATTGTATCTACAACTATTAAAATTAAGGTTTCACCAATTTGTACTTTTTTTCTAGCTCATACCTGACAATCCATAAGGATCAAGTCATATGAATGGCAACTCAAAATCTCAGTTTGGGATCTTGTATTTCTTTCCTTCAGAAGAGACTCTCTTCTACAGTCTTCACCAGTTACCATGTAATTAAGAGCATCTACTGCTTGTTGTCCATCACCTACAGCAACAACAACAGCTCCCATTTTTTCAAGCATTATTGTTGCAACCCTTTGAATCACTGGTGTATCTTCTGCAAGCAAAATCCTTAAACCCTCAAGAGATTTCTTATCATTTACTGCTTTACTTGGCCTAGTGACTCTATAAGTCCCCTCACAGTCAGAATCTTCATTTTGAGCCTTTGTTGTAAAGTTTGTTTCTTTAGTGGACAGTGATTCTTCTTCCAAATGTTCATTTTCATTGGTTAATCTAGCCAAACAGTTACTCATATGATTTTTTGCAAATGGTTTTTCTCCATTAGTACTATTAACAGGGTTAGGATCAAATGGTTTTTCAGATATGTCAGAATCATCAGAGCTAGCATCAAAATGAGTTGAATCAATCTCAAGAAACTCATGCAAGTCACCCTTTGGACCATTCATGTTTTTCTTTTGTGTCTCAAGATTTCTCTCTTTTATAACAGCCTCCAAAATATGAACCATTTTTGCTTTGTAAAGAGGTTTAATAATCATTAGTATGTGTCCTTTCCTACGAAGCTCCATCTTTATGGTATTTGATGTGTCATGATTTAACAACCATACAAATTTTGCTCTACCAAAATACCTGTGAAGAAAGTTAAGCTGTTCCTTCCATATATCTGTGCTTAAGTCAAGTAAACCAATGTCAACAACAATGACAAAAATTGGGTTCCTCATATCTTTGATGCTGAGTAGTTTGGACTTAAATCCTTCAAGATTTATTGGATAGTGTGCATCAAAGTTATTATTATTGATTGAACTTCTTGCATGATGAAAGAGTTCCCTCAAAATTTGGGTTAGTCCATTCCATTCAGATGCTTCCATTATGCACACCCCTTTTTTCTGTAACCACTTTGATGTTATTAATCTACCCATGTTACCTTGCAGTGCAAGCAATACCTGCATTGACACAAAATTCAGTGGTAGGAGAAATTTAATAAAATTTTTAAAATTAATAACTATATTTTAGGATTTAGAAATATAGGGACCAAAATCATGAATCAGTAAAAACACAGGAGGACCAAAAATACATTTAAATCTTAACGTTTTGAATATTATATTTGCCAAGAGTTATGTACTCACCACTAAGCCATTGTCTGTCAAATTTACTTCACAGTGTTGTTCTGTGACAACCATGGGTGCACTGAGAAGCAAGCATAATCTCATCAATGTTCCTTGACCCTCCTTTTGGACAATCTTGATTTCTCCACCCATCTTCTTAACCTGCCATCCAACACTAACAATGAGATCACGTGGACCTAATTTACTGAAGGAAATGTGGATTGTCTGATTTTGGTCTGACAATTTAGATCGCATGACTGCATCAAATGCGTAATTACTTGACTATAGGAATTTGGTTCAGTCTTTTTTCTTTCATCAAACACATTTATAAAGAATGATATTGTAATTTACTTATTATGAAACTTTACAAATTGAGGTCTTACTCACCAAGTTCCTAACAATGCATAGACCAAGACCAGTCCCTCCATGCCTGAAATAAGTAAAGGATTCAAAAATCTGTAAATCTTCAGTCCATAGCATTCAAAAAGTTCTTAAACTATTGATTTTGAAATCTAATGATAATCTTATATAATAATATCAAGATCAAGTTCATTACACTCAACAATTTCTGCAGTCAGCTGATCTAAGTCCTTGGATAATGATCAAATGACTCACATCCTGATTTCGGCAAATGATGAACTCAAAATCTCAACCATCTAATCTTCATCAACTACCGAGATCATTAACTATTGTGACAACTAATTGCATCAAATTCATTTCCTAGCTTATCTATGTTAAAAGAAATTGCTTACAGTCTAGTAGTTGATGGATCAGCTTGCTCAAAGCTTTCAAACACAGAATCCCATTTGCTTGGATCAATACCTAAATCACATACATAAGAATCAAAACATTGTGGTTTATTCTTGAATTTATTTTTATTTTTACAAAAAGGGACAGTCCTTAATGTAGTTTTAAGGTTCATACCACAGCCTGTGTCCTCAACTTCAAACCAAAGTATCACTTTGTTATCTCTCATAGATATTCTCTTTGCATGATTTGCATTTGGCTTCTCTTTGCTCTTATGTAAAGTCCTTGATTTCTTCTGATCAAGATAAAAATTTGGACTGTCATTGCAAGAATTCAGGTTTTCACACCATCCTCTCAGAATAACATGACCAGCTGTAATACATTTATAAAAGTTTAGAATTAGATTAGTCTCCTATGACACTTATTTTAAATTTTTTTTAAAATAGTAATGTTTTCATATTTCAAGCGTGTAAACTTTTTCATAATTTTTTCGTTACGAATATTGTGACTACTACTAACTATACTAGACCATTATACACATTTTGACTTACATGTAGTAAACTTAATTGAATTGTTGATCAAATTTGCAAAAACTTGAACCACCCTAGCAGAGTCACCTCTAACTACTTTTGGCATATCATCTGCATGGAAAATATTTATTGGTTAAATGCTTCAAAAACTTGTCAAAATAATCTCTAATCATCTATCTTACATTGAAATTAAAGTCTATCATGAAATCAATTTAGAAACATACCCGAAAGGTCTAAAACAGTCTCTACATTATGGTTAATGCACTGAACAGAAAACATATCTACAAGTCCTTCAAGTTCACGTCCCAAGTCAAATTCTGCATCTTCTAGGACAAGTTTTCCTGACTCCACCTAAATTATAAAAATATTAGGAAGCTTTTTGGCTGAAGTGTAGTTTTGTTATATAGCAAAATTAATTTTCAAATACTCTTGAATAAAAAGCTTAGACGACTCTCTTTGGATAAAGAGTTTAATTAAACACTTATAACAATAGCGTTTATCATATAAGTGCATATGTATAAGTTGCACTCAGCTAAAAACAACTTATGGACATGTCATAAGCTATTGCTATAAGATCTCCCAAAACAAGTGCTCATATCATTATATAAGCTCAAATAAGTCTCTCTCACCTTGCTTAGATCCAATATGTTGTTAAGAAGACGGAGTAGAGCAGTTGAGCATTTTCTTATTTGAGTAACTGTTGAATATTGTTCATTTGTGAGACAATCATCAGATATAAGAATGTCAAGTAATCCAATTACTGCTGCCATAGGTGTCCTCAATTCATGACTGTTACACACAACAAAAATTAAAACGATGAAGCACATCTGTTAACAAAAAAGTATGTCAGATTTTACAGTTATAGTGCATGTCACAGCTATTTATTTTTATAGCCAAATTATTAGTGGTTAATTTGTTAGAGGGAGAAAGATTTGTTAAATAGAACTTGTGGCTTTATTCTCTAAATTATTGTTTGGATTGACTTATATATTATCAGCTTATCTATTAACATAAACACTTATAAGTCTGTTTGGGGAGTTTATGTAAATAACTTATGACATATTGATAAGCTGTTTTTAGTTAATTTTCATATACTATCCACGATAGATTATAAAAACAGTTTATAGCAAACAATTTGACTTAACTTTACCTTGTATTACAAAAATAGCTCATACATAAACATTTATGTTACAAGTGTATATATCATAAGTTGTTTATCCATACAAGCTTAAATACTTCGATAAAAAGTTATATAATTTTTCTTTTTGTTAAACTGAATTTGAAAAACAAACCTCATGTTTGCAAGGAATTGACTTTTATAGTTGCTTGATGCCTCAGCTTTCCTTCTTGCTTCAAGCTGACTTATGAGTTCTGCTCTTAGATTCATTTCCTTTGACACTCCATTTGTCAATATCAAAATGCAAACACACCCAATGACAAAAATACATAAAGATGCAGATATCAGAATAACCAAAGTTTTGAAGGCTCTCTGATCCACCTGCCCCATTATATACTTTCTTGGTATGATGATTACACCTACCTGCACAAAGTTTATGTCAAAATTTGTAAACAAAAAAGTACAAGTATAAAATGAAATAGAGGCTTAAAATTATTTCCTTGGAATTTATGCTTAATAGTATTATTTGAAAAAAAGAGTAACCACCAAGGTTTTAACTGTGGTTATGAACCATATATAAAATCTTGGTGATCATCTATAAATATTCTGCATTAATTATCATCCGCAAATCTGTTAAATTTTAAGGTTAAATATGTTTTTAACCTCTATAAAATAGTGACTTTTTAAGTTTAGTCTCTACATAAATTTTATTTAATTTTAGTCCTAATTTTTATTAATTTTTACAAAACATAGTAGTCTATGCATTTAGTCCCTATATAAACAAAGATAAAGACTAAAATTGGACAAAACTTTTCTATAAAGACTAAACTTAAAAAACCATGAATTTCATAGAGATTAAAAACATATTTAACCCTAAATCTTAAAAGCAAACTTATAAACAAGATCAAAGGTAACAACCAGAGGCAGTAACTTTATATATTTACCAAAGGAAGTCTCTTCAAGTTTAGGTAAAATGTATCAATGTAATATTGCTGATGACCTAGCTTAGCATTCTCAACATGAACCTCGTGAGTTGAAGACAAATGGTTACCATAAGTTCTCTGCAACCACTCAGCTCCAAGTCTTATAACACCATCTTCACAATCCACAGCCATTTTAAGCTTTGGTGGCTTAGTTGAATTTGTAAGCAAAGGTGCACTAGTAGAAGTTGCAAGTAAAAAACCTTCTTGTGAAGTCAAATACATGTGACCACTATGCATCTCAACTAACTCTCTCATTAACTGTCCAACACTATAAAAAGCAGTTGTCACACCAACAACTGCCATAATACTTTTATTAGAAGAATCCCAAACAGGCAATGCTGCTGAAAGCAAGGGTGAATCTGTAAATTTACTAACTGCAACATGCCATGTAGCTACACCATCAGGAACTTGAGAAAGTCCTGCTATGTTTATCAAATCTTCAGGTGCAATTTTCATTGCTTTTCCAATTTTTTCACCTGTGACTGGATCAAGTGGCTCTCTATACCAAATTGCTGAAAAATTACCATGAAGAGATTTATCATCCCAAGATTGATGAGATGAAAGGGGTTTGACAATATTTGAGGTTGTGGCTACCATGGAATAGTTTGAAAGATCTGAGTATATGTAAAACGTGTTGTTATCTTTTAGATCTCTATGGAATGCTTGAACAAAACCATTCTTGTAATTGATTGTTATTGAGTTTAGAGCTTTTCTACTGGCAAATAGTGCCCATGTTACTGCCCTCATTGCTTCATACAGCTGCTACAAATAAAACCAACACATGTATATAATAATTGGTTAATATTATGGTAACTTCCAATATGAATCTCAAATATAAGACTAAGTTTATCTCAAAATTTTGTTTAACAAATAATATATTATGAATGTATAACAAAATATAAAACTGATGTGGCATATACTGAGAAAACATTGAGTCCAAATTTGACAGAATACAATTTCAATGATTAAATTGACCAAATGAAAAGGACTAATTAATCAAAAACCAAATGATTCATAACTGAATTGATTATTCACATGCTTGTTCATGCATGATGTAAAAGATTAAAAAGTGAAATAAATGAAGAATAAAATGAACCTCAACTTGCTCTGCTTGAGAAGCAGAGTTGCTGTAACGTCTGATAACATACTGAGACAACTTGACTTGAGCAGTTGTAATTTCAGAAGTAGCATTCAAAATGTTCCACATCCTCAAAATTGGACGTTGAAGAAGTTCATAACGTAAACCATATGCCAAACTACTAAGTGATTTTGCTGTATATATCTTTGTGAAATGCCATGTTAATATTGTCAATAGTCCTATCAATATAGCCAGCATTACCTACATATAATAAACAAAATCATATATGTAATTACAAATAGCCGTCTTAGCTCAGTTGGTAGAGCGCGTGGCTTTTAACCACGTGGTCGTGGGTTCGATTCCCACAGACGGCGAGTTATTGTTTTTTTTTTCATCTATATTTTTTTAAGATAAATAAACTATAGTAATTGAAGTAAATAAAAAAGCGTAACATTTCATTCACTAACCATGATTGCTAATCTAACCACAAACACACTGTAGTAGGATGAAAGACAATGACTACTAGCATATTGAAATTCTTCTTTTTCCACATCCCTGTGCAAAATTCTTCTACCTTTTGGTATGCTACTTTTCTTCAATGAAGTGGCAAACCTGAATAGTCTATTAAACATGTATATGCACTTATTACCCATTGGAGAGTTTGAACTTGCTGAACATAAAGAACTTTTAGAAATGATTTTGTGTAAGCTTGACGCCATAACTCACTGCCATATTTTTGAGCTTATAAAGCAATTGATTAGAGAGGTTTCAATTTTGTTTATGTTTGTGCATGTGTGTCATACAGAGAGACACCACTATGTTTTCAGTATTCTCTCTATATATAGTGTGTGCCTTTAATTTAATGCAATAAAGTTTTAAAAGGATAAGTTTTTAAATTATTTTTAAGGGAGTAAATGATGAACTTGTTGCTCACCTTTATAAAATGTATCAATTTGATCCCACTTTTGTAAAAGGTAAAATTGTTCTTGACACACTTGTTAATGAATCACATTTAGAAATATTTAATTATAAATGTTTTGAAAGTTGTGTTTTCAACACAACTCTTTAAAAATTGAAAATCTATTCTTTTTAATATAAAATTTCTGATTTTGATTTTTTAATAAATAGCTCTAAGACACTTGTTAGCAAGAAACTATATAAAATGTTAGGCTAATTCATCACTTGTAGAAAATTAGTCCATTTGTTTCTTTCCAAAATAAATTTCATGTCAGATTGGTCCCTTGAATTACTTGTGTTGATCCTTGAAATTACACCTTTAATGCCTGTTTATTCTATGAATGAGGCCACTGCAATTAATAAATTTGACATTTATTTTAAATTTTACTTTTTATAATTTTGTTGGAATAGTTTTTAAATTACAACATTTTTTTGACATAAAAATAAATTTCAATGACAATGTTACAAGAATAGTACAATTAATTCTGGATTGAGATATTTGTCATCCACACTATAATATATCAACAAAAAAAAATGTGAACGATATACTTAAATATTTCAAAAGTTATTAAAAAATCACGAAATTAAAATCTTAATTTTAACAATCAAATCAATTTTTCTATATATGACCAATGATAGAAAATAATGCAAGATTTACAATCTTTAAAATCATTCATCTACGAAAAAAATATTTGTCGATGTTTGTTTATATCAATCAAGAAAAATCAAAGAAGTAGTATATCTTTTAATAATAAGTGGTGGTAGCTGGAAATCAATAAGTTATCATCTAACTATGATCTCACAATATTTAGAAGCATGTGAAAGTGGCTGTTAAATAAATCTTATAAGCTTGATGGGTGGGTGTGTATTAGGCGTGCACTTGACTTGGCTGAAATATGTCTCTAGAATTCAACTTTTGTGCTCCAACTCACTAATCCATATTAATCCCTTTGGTGCTATATCCATCTTACTTGTTCAGTCTTTAGAAGACGAAATAAGCACTAATTAAGCTGAGGAATAAGACATTTTTTAATGGTAAATAGTGGGAAAAGTTTGAACTATTACTTGGTGCCAAAAATTGTCCACAATATTATGTTTCCATTGCATGGCTAAAAGATGACCTAAAAAGAAACAATATCATATACCTATTTTCGTTGTTAAAATACGAACAAGTAGTCACTTAATTACATTTTCCTTTTAAATCTTTTTGCCCTTGTTTCTTCCCTAGAAGAATCCTGTTATATATTTTATCAAAATACATTATTTTTAAATACAAATTTCAACATCATACACCGTATAAATATTTGATTTTAATTTTTATCAATTTTTTTTTTATTTTTATGTTTGGGCGACAATGAAGAGAAAAAGATATTAATTAATAATATATTTTATATAGTATTTGATGTACAATGTTAATTTTTGTATATTTAAATTACATATCAATTTCATCGGTGTATGTATTATTTTTTAATTTGTGTTTTTCTCTCTTTCTTTTACAAAAGGGATAAGTTACAATCTAGAGTATAATATATAGCATATATTAACCGTAAGTTTATAAGAATAGATATGAACCTATGTAAGAAAAGGTCAAAATGAGATGTTCAATCCCTTTGTTACATTTTAATTTAGATGTAATAAGGTGTTCAATCTCTCAAGTGTGTATGGAAATTGAATATTTTCATTGATATGAAAAAATAGTGAAATAAAAAAATAAAAAAAGGGATATAAAAACTAAGAAAAAGAAAATATTTAAGAGTTAAATTGAAACTTTTAAAAATATATGAGAAAAAAATAGAAAAAATCTATTATGGACATGTACGATGAACATCTATTAAAATATGAATTCCATTAATTGATAGTTAGATCTTATAAATATTATTTGAAATGAATTACTATAGTATTGTAATAAATAAATGATAACCTATCTTGAGGATTTTTAATTGTGATTACGGAAGTTTTCTTAAATGGGAGTGATAAGAATCTCAAAGTAGCAAATAATTGAGATTTGATGAATGAAGAGAATCAAGTGAAATACATGTCTTTTTGTCAAATATATGTGGTATTTCATTGGACGGTTGTCCTTTCCATTTCATTTATTCCGGTTGATTTTGTAAAGCTCAAGCTTCTAGAGGGAACATGTCTCACAAGAACACCGTAAAGCTTCAAGTTTATAAGCTTATACTGGCTCAGTGTTTTGTTGTATGTTTTCGCAACTTTTTTCGTTCTTATTAAAAATAAATTGTTACACTAAATTAATGTTTATTTTATATGTCAATTTATTTAAAATAATATTTATTGAATTAAACTTTTCATATTTTAAAACAAATTAATAGTATTAATAAGAAAATATATTTGAAAAATAATAATATGTACCTAGTAAATTAAAAGGGTATTTATATCTAGGAATATCATTTTTTCTCTCATAAAATACTTATATTTAAAGACAAAGATAATATTATACTCTTTTCTCATAATAGTTGTTACATTTCTAAAAAATAATTGCCTTAAATTTTTTATTTTTTAATGTAAATTTAATTATTTTTTCTCAATTATATCCTATAACTAATAACTAATATTATATTCAATAAAAATAAAAAATTAATATTATATTTTTGATTTATCACCCTTCATTTTCTCCAAAATCATCTTTTCCCCCTAAACTCTTCAAACACATTTTTTTTTACCTATGAAAGAGATCCTTAATATCACCGCCCGTCATAACAATTTATCAAACAATTAACCACTAAAATCTACACAGCATTTTGGCCCAACAAATCTTTAAAGGGATACTACTAGTCTACTAGTCTACTAGTTTGGGTTAAAAATGCATTTATCATCATCATCATCATAAGGGTGGAATAATATCCGCACAAAAGTAGCATTTGATTCGCTACCAAAATTAGGACGGCCATTGAAAATTTGAAAACACATTTAAAATAGAACATCACCATTTAGATAAGTTGGTGCTCCAATTAGGTCACTGCTTATTTGATGCTCTCTAAATTTACCTTTGAGAAGGTGGTAGAAGATAGATAAAGATGTAAGTTTAAATTAAATTAAATATAAATATAAATATAAATATAAATAAATAGACAATTGAAATATAAGGCCAACATAGTATTAAAATACTATTATTTTGCGTTAATTTAATATAACAACAACAATGTGAGACTATTAGAAATAGAATACATAATTTTTTTCGATTCAATTTTTAACTATTTTAAGTCTCTTATGACAAAAGAGAGCTGAAAATGACGGTTCCCTTTATTTATTCTACATCCTTCATCATGCACTGGAGTAATTGGGATACTTGCGTCTTACACTCTTACTTCATTTCCATCTTTCACTTTCCACCACCTTATTTTTCATTCGATAGTATGAAAAAGAATACAAGGTTAGGTTGTTGGCACAATCTGTCTTTTTCGGTTTACAGACTTTTAGGTTGTTGGCACAATCTGTCCTTTTCGGTTTACAGACTTAAAAGGTTTAACAATTGATATAATCAGTTTAACGAAATGCCACATACCACTGATATCAATATATTTTAGTTCCACTAAGCCAAATTCAACAGAAGAAAAGAGCCAATGATCATCCCGAGGAGGTGAACCGATAAAAATGAATTCATGCAAATTGAAAATAACATCTCAAGAATATCCAATTAAGGTAACAATAAATATATTTACAAATTTCATCAGGGTTTATTTTCCTCTAATTTTGCAAAAGTTTCTATATTATCCAAGCACAAATTTAAATACACTTTGGGAAGAGTAAGAAGTGAGATGTGATTATAAATGCACTTTGGAAACAGCTGATGCCAACAAGAAACGACTTCGTGGAGAATTTGAATTTGGAGACAAGAACCACCAGTGATATTCATTACTTCCCATTATTCACCACTAAACATTACTAGTAGTGAAGTTCTGGCTACCTAAACAATAAATAAAATTGCCACAAACACACAAAAACACACGGGCAAGCAGAACATGATTGTATACTAATCTTATTCAATTTAATGAGTGAAACTTACAACCAAACCAGTCATTGTTGATCTTTACATGATAAATACAGAGTTTTTTTTTAAAAGATTATGTTCTATAAAAATCAGGGAAATCCAAATATTACACGTGCACAAAAATCAAACCATTAAAACAACAAATCATATTGTTCCCCTTCCCCTCCTTCCTAAAAGGAGGTAATTTAAGCCGTAAGCAACAGCTTTTGATGGCAGGATGGCCAAGCCTAAACTAAATTGCAAGAACTCCTGCCATTAATTACTTGGACTTACTAGCCTTAAGTTCAGAAGTTGCAGCTTTAGCAGCAGATTTGGCCAGGGTGGTAGGTTTAAAAACACTCTTAGGGTTAATAGCCTTCCTAATCTTAAATGCAGCCCATGCTGTACCCAAAGCATGACCTGCAGCATTAAGCCCTTCATTTGTTGCGTGAGCAGCTTGTTCTCCATATCTGTAGTATACAAATTGCCAAAAGCATAATGAAATACAGCAAACAATGGAAAGCCGGGTTTTATTCGCTACGTCGTTAGGTTTAAAAGAAAGTTTACTAGAACTCACATCAAAACCAAAATAGTAATTTGTCAATCCATCTAACAATTATATGTAATAATAAAAGATAAAATAAAGACTTCCATTTCAAAGCCAATAAAATGAGAATATTTAAAACATATATATCTTTCACAGTCTTAAAATCATTAATTAAGTTTTAAAATTGGTTATGAAAATTGAAAAGAGATGTAATTTTACTAGAAGGATCTTTATGTTTAAATAAACTAAAGTGTAATATATATTAGACAAAAATACATCTTTAGTCTTTAAGTTTGGCTCAACTTTCGCTTAAGTCTTTAAGTTTATTTTTTCTCGATTAGATCCTTTAAGTTGCATTCATTTGCACCATTAACCTTTATGATATATTAAATTACACAAGCAGTCCTTTAAGTTTGCATTGAAACATCGCAACAAGTTGGTTGACCAAGCTACTTTGCATGTGAAAGAAGTTAAAGACATTGATTATGTAAATAAACTTTGATTACCTTGTTTTTAAGGTTATATGTGGATTTAAATTGTTGTAGAGAAAATCAATAAATATATACCATTTATAAGATTTGATTAGTATGAGAGATATATTTTTGTAGTATTTGGTAGAATTTCAAATTATCAAAAGCTTTTAATTGAACCAATTGTTTTCAAAATTGAGATAAAGGACTAACAGTACAAACAAAGTGTAACTTAAAGGACCAAATCATGATATAATAAATTTAAAGGACCTAAGCGGAAATTAAGTTAAACTTAAAGAATTATAGGCGTATTTTACCTATGTATTAATATTTCAAAAAAGAGGAACGTAGATTTTAACATAAAATGATTTGTCTGCTGAAAACTTTTTTCAAATAAAATTAGAGGATTCACCCTAAGATAGATTCTTATCATAAGAGAAAGACAGGAGTGCAATTCAAGTCTCACTCATGAAAGGAAAGTATATTTTATCCTAAAAAATTTCACCTTTATACGAGCCCTATTCAATTTTATTTTCTTTCCTTGACAAAATACAAACAGACATTAGAAAAAGCTTGCATCTTGTTATCGAGTGTGTAGTTTCGATGGCAACATCAGGATATTATATAACTAGACCAGTGATTTCAAAATATCCACATTCTTGAGATCTGCATTCAAAGTAATTTTTTAATTCCCATTCTAAGCAAGCCGATCCTGGAATCTGGGTATTTGAAGCTGGTATTTTACTAACCAGAGTGAAATTACTGTGTGCGATAAGCTTCCATAATATCACTATAACAGAGCCAGAGAGCATGAACTTTAAAATTTTAATTACTAGTTTACAGAAAACAGATCTAACTATCGTAATCTATAAGCTTTTTATGCTTTAGATAATGCATTTATTGATCTTTACCTGTGGTCGACAAGTTCAGTTGTCACAGTGGATGTTGTTGACATGACATTCTTTCCAGCTACTTCAACAGCATCGCACACTTTACCTATTCACAAGAAAATCCAGACATAATTAAACAGTATGTATCTTTAACAATTCAAACTTTTCTAAGAAAGATCGATCACATATATATTAGCTTAGTAAACTTTAAAAGTAGAACCATCTTAATCATAGCTAGCTGATGTTAAAAGTCCAAATATAAGAAATCACGAGCAAATGAATATTAATGTCTATAACTGATTTTCGACAAGGCCAACAATATTCATTAGAATTTATCAAGTAGGTTTGGTGAAATGCAACTGATCTTGAATGACAGTCATATCAAAAGACACATAAACTTGGTGACCCTGATCCAACAATTTGCCGTTGATTCTCACTGGTCGAACTCAAAATAGTTCAGAGTTTACATATCTACACAATCAGGTAATAATACTATTATTACAAAAAGAAATTATCTGAATGAAAAAGGAATGACCGAGCACAAGTATGAATCAGTTGGGTGAAAATCCAATACAATCATCAACTGTTGATCCATATATCTAAGTTCTAACAATACAAACACAACACTTTCATCCTGCACTTAAATATTCTTGAATCCTAAACCAAATTTTAGTATCATTAAAATTTAAATTAAGATATTAACAATAAGCTAACACAACTTTTCACCTTCGTTAAAAACTTCTCAGATGACACTATATACTATAATGATAACTGATAGATGACACAATATATACTATAATGATAGCTGATATGGGTGAGAGTCTAATTTAAAGAGCTGATTGTATGACAACCAGGATAAACAAATTGTGACATTTTATTAACTGCGATAGAAACTGGAACAGAAACTGAAAAGAATGATTTAGGTTCAGTGAAAATAATTTGTGATGGAAATTTACTGTATCCACCTAATATCAATTAACTAAATATGCCAAATCCTTATCCTTACAGATGTGTGAAAATGCCAAACCAAGTACATTGGATTTCTATCATTTAGAAGAACATGATATTATACAATAAAATAAATGCTACAAGAAACACCAAAACAGGGCTAAGCAACAGCACAAGATAGAAACCTCTGACTAGAAGGATCACAACCTGAGCACAGAAGTCTATCTGATTCACAACAAACAAAGAGCGAAAAAGACTATATTTCACACAAGAAAATTCTTAAAGTTAAAAGATATATCATCCTATTTTTTTCTCCATTAAGCAATAAATATCTAATTTTCTTTTCTTTGTCTGAAGAAGGTATAGGGTCATCTACTTTTTCCTTCCTTCCTTGATTGGAAGATATTTCATATTTGGTTACTGGTTACAATTAAGAAATCAAACAACATTTCAGCATGTTAATAACCCACGTAAAAAATACAAGTAATATCACTGACTTACTGAATCCATCCAATGATGCAAGCACAACTTCCCCCGGCAAAAGGCTGAAAAATTTCTTTCCGGCCTTTGAGTTAACCACTGAACTGGTGAAAAATCCAGACATTTTCACGACCCCAGAGAGCAATCCATTTGCAACTTTCTCTGTCATTTTAGTCACTCTCTTGGCCCTATTTAAAAAACATATATCAATTGTTTAATTGCAAAAACTGATCAAAGTCATCAAACATAAAAGACAACTAAAACAACTTAAACACTGAATGACACACTTCTAGGTTAGATTTTAGTTATCTCCCAGCCGCACTTCAAATTAGAGAGGCCTTTCCATCAAACCAAACGGTAAAGACTTAAGAACAAAAAGTAAAACAACTTGAAAAGGTAGCAGACTCTAACTTCCTGGTCTAATAATTGAATAAACATTTGATAGACAGCATAATGTAGCGGTATATATTACAGGGGCGAAATTTGTCATTTTTAATTACAAGAAAACTATAAACTATTTTTATGATCAGTTTTCTTAAATTTTCTCCGCTTATCGTTTTATGGCTATTGGATTTAATAGATTCAATTGTTTAATTAAAACATATGACATTAAGATTGTTGAGATTCCACATCACCTAGAGACGTGTCTAAAGTAGTCCTATAAAATTTGCGTAACTCTCATCCTTAAGCTAACTTTTGGGTTTGATTTAGGTCTCAACTAAGTTCTAAAATGATATCAAAGCCTATTCTAAATCTAAATTGGGCTACCTATATGTAAGTAGGTCGAAACCGAGTTATTTATTAGACATTTATGTATATGTAACCTTATAACTAGTACTTAAATAATTAAAATATGTCCTTAAGTCCTAGCTCAACTGTCAAATATTGATATTGTTATATTAGATATTGTGTCCTAAGTTCGAACCTGGAAACACGTAGTTATGAGTTTCTGGTGGTAATTATAGTATCCCATCAATAGTAAAAAAAAATTGCTTATATTTAAAAAGTATAGCAAGTATATCATTCAATAAAATAAAGTAACTTGACAAAGTAATAATAAATAATTTTCATATTACATGAATTTTTTCTAAACTTAATGAAAACTTCCAATCTAGATTATTATTTTTTTAACAGTAATGTTGAGTCTATAAAAAAAAAATAATAATGTAGACTTTTCCCCTAAAGAAACAGTGATACTGATATTTTTCCAATCTACTTAATATATCGATTATTATTTTCCAATGATTGGCAAGATTTGCAATTTATGAAAGTTATTACGCGGAATAAATTTGAAAAGATTGACTATACTATTAACAATGAGTCCATCTTCTGACTAGGGATAAGATTAACAAAAAACAAAAAGAGTAGGATTTTGGCAAAGAATGTGCCCTAGTAGATTTTGGGACACAAATCAGAACAATATAATACCTTTTAATCCGCTTCAAGGTTTGAGGACTAATCTGAGCAGGTGAACCAGAAGCCATCCTTTTCTTCATAACCTGATTCCCCCATTGCAACCTATCCATTGTCACATCTCCACACCACAAAATCCCCTTAATCACATGCCCAGAACCCGCAGCTATCATCTTCGCAGCACTTCCACTATACTCCTCCACATTCGGAGCCAAAGTAGTCCAATACGCCGCACACTGTCCCTCCATTATCTCCTTCTTCTTCGCCGACTCCAAATCCTTAGGTGACACCTCCTTCGCCGTCGATCCATCCAAAGCCCCTCCCTTCTTCTTCGCCTTATCCGAAACCTTCTGCACAGAGAAGCTACTAGAATTCTCCAGAATCTTATCCAGCTCCTTTAACAAAGGTTCTTGTCCTTTCGACGCTATCGTCAACCCATAGCTCAACAAATCAGAGTCGTTATCCTTCCTACGATCTTCGTCGTCGTCGGAATCGAAATCCTTGGGAGCGCGGAACGAGAAGAAGTAGTGAGAGTCGTCGACTTTGACGGCGGTTTCGTCTTTGGCAAGAGGCCATTGGATCTCGTCGGCGATTCGTGCATATACGGCGATGGAGTTTTCGCCTTGACGGAGACGGACGACGGTGAAGTCACCGGAAGCTAGCTCAACGCTGTATTCTTTATCGATTAAGTTGAGAATCGCACCGGGGATCTTAATGAGGATATCTTCGGTGGTTTCCGGCGGAGCAGAGGGTGGATTAGCAGTGTTTCCGGTGGTGACGTCGTCGGGGAAGAGATTTTGAACGAGATCGTTGAAGTCAATTGAAGGGTAGAGATTCGATTGAGAAGAAGGATTAGTGTAAAGGAGTTGAGAGGAAGCGTCGGGGTTGGAATCGAGAACTTGTGGATAGAGTGAATTTGTTCGATTAGGGTTTTGAGTAGCCATTGAAGTGATGAATGAATAGTTGAATTGGTTTTGGGGGTTTGTGGCTGGAAATGGAATGAAGTGTGATATTTTCTTTGTTTTTTGAAAGAGAGGGGAGGTAAGTGAGTAATGAAGACACGACGCGTGGTGTGTGACATCTCGTAACTTACTCTTTAAGCTTCCCGCGCGAATACCCGTAAAACTTCATATCATTTTTTAACTGTAAACTGTCACTACAAACTCCGTAACGCTTTTGCAAATTTGTCTGATAAAAAATTTAAAAATAGAGGCGCATTGGAGGTGCGAATTCTCGGTTTTCCAAACGATTTATATTTATATTAATATTTCTTTATTTTTAATTTTAAAAAAATTCTGTTTATTTTATATTTTAATATAAATATTGATGACCGATAAATAAAAATGTAAACTAGACAAAACCCAAAATAATAAAATGTATCTAGTTTGCAACATATATACGGTGACAAAGTGCAATGTCGGTCCTAATTTTTTCATCTCAACATTTTTAATATTTTTTGAAAATTGCATGGATATAAATCAGTTTTTTTTTTTTTTTATTT
>JBBPBT010000152.1:5921362-5942468 GCA_037974875.1 Cicer bijugum | reverse complement strand
CCTTTATATACCTATATATGTATTGTTAATTTTAATTTCAATTTCTAAATCCATTAAAAATTTAAATTAAATCAATCAATTTAGTATTTGAAATTACGGTTGACTCTAATAATTTGATATTGATGTAGATAATTATATAAGTAATGTGACATTTGATCTGATATGTCACTCTTTTTCACATGTATATTTGACTAAGTAAAGAAACAAAAAAACACTAAAAAAAAATTATTATTAAAGATATATCCTTCATCTTCTTTATTTGATTATTCAGCTTCCCTTACTTATCCTCTAAAGTTGCCATCATCATTAAAAAACAAAAGTTTTTTAAACTTAGTTGCACTATAGTCAAAAGTAATAAAAGATTTATCTATCGTACTCGTTAAGAAGTTAGATCGTCGTTGAAAATCAAAAACTATGAAGTGATGAAATTGAATTTCTCATTATTAGAAACAATTTCAACACCACAAAGGTTTTGATTTAGCAAAATGGTGTTAGTTGGATTTAAAAAACTAGTCTAATTTCCAATGACTAGTATCCATCATTATGAAGAACAAGTTGTGTGAAATTAAAATCACAAAAAATTTATCTATCAAGTAACAAGTAACAACAAATTGCTATTGAAGAAATTGTTATATATAATAGGATCACATTGAAATGTATTTAAATAACCAAGTCCTTTTTAAACCCTTCGTCCTGATAAGCACTGTTTCAATGTAAAAAGTCCAAGAATTAATTGATAGGCATGCTCTGGGTTCTGATCAGCTGTGGAGACAATTATTGAACACAGGAAAACAGTACGCTGATTGGAACAGACATAAAATGCTACCAGAATGGCTTAAAGGAAAACAAATAAAAACCACACAGCCAGAGAGTGGCTTTAATTAAAATATTATTTCTTCTCCTCATTTGATGGCTTGTCGTCATTCTTCGGCTGAGGCTGGATAAACAATACAATTAGAAAACTGATAGCAGCACAGAAAATATCATTTAGGAAGATAATAAAAAACTACAAAGTTGACAGACCATATGCACAAAAGATAATATAGCAAATTTAAATATGCCATTGCCTGTAGTAGGAAGTTAGGAACTGTTTATTATTATCCTCCAACCACAGTATTAACCCTCAAAATATTAAAAAATAAAATGTAACAAACAAGCACTAATGAGAGTGAAATAATTACAAAATTTGTAACAACATTTCTACTCAACATAATAATAAAGATGCAAATTCTAATTATGTTTCCATATTCATAAAGGCAACTACTGTCCTCAAAAGTCATTAAATGAGCAGGCAACATTAAAAGTCTCAAAAAGGATATTCAAGATTAGTAAGATAATGCCACAAATATCCAACTATTGCTGAATAAAATAAAATAAATATCAATTAGAAAAGGAGAGAGGGAAAGGAATTTAAATTTATTCCAATTCATGTAATCCAATTATTCCTCTGCTTGAAATTTTCTGCAAAATCAATTTCAAATCCAATGTAGCGTATTTTCCCATGGAAAGACTAACCTCAGATTGATTTTGCATGGACGCCAGCAAATCTTTGACAGAAGGGTCATTTGGGTCAACCCCAGGAAGCTGCAGAAGGAGTTCATTATTTGTGCAGAAAAGCACATCAGTCTATGATGTTAAAATAACAAAACAGATAATTAAAGGATTTATTAGACATACCGACGCAAGAACAGAAGATACAAAGGATTGATCTGCCAACAATTTACTCGCTTCTGACTGGCATCCATTCTCCTTTGTACTATCCGCTACTGACAATTGGAGAGCTACAATAAAAAAATTACCAGAAACCAACAAAAGTTAAAAGAACAACCATGACTTTCCCTTCTCTATAGAAATTCTAAGAAGATTACGATTAATAGAACCCCAAATTCAGGGTATTCAAAGCTTCTTAAAGCATCAAACACACCATTCTATAACCCAATAGTCAAGTCAAGTAGCAGTTAGCAGAATAAACATGTGAAAGTATAGAGGTGCAGACTATCATTTATGTAGTGATTTTCAATAACAAAGTTACAATTTCTCTGAAATCCTCTTCACTCGGATTTCTCTTCCAGACACTTTTCCCCACTTTATCCCCATTGTTGAATTCTATTACTGAAGCTCTATGAATAAAAAAATTGAAATCATTTGAGAACCCCAAAAGATTAAGAACTCTCTCTAGCCCACTAAAGAGAAAAACATGAAAAAAATAATCTCTAGACCATGTTGAAATTTGAAACGTTAATTATTCTTCAACTCTGTAACTAGTTCTATCATTACACAAGATGACTGAACCATGTTTCTTAGATGAAAATACATAGAAAAACAAAATCTCACCTAGTGCCAGCTCAGGGTCATCAGGAGATGCTTCGGACATATCTGAATCTTTTACGTTATGGCCAACCGCAGGATCATCCATTGACATTGCAAGCGCCTGCTGAAGTAGGGCACTATCATCATCCTGTTTTCATTTGAAGGTCAGCCCAAACAGAAAAAATACTAATGTCTGTTGTCAATTTATGAAAATAATTAAATAAAGCGCAAGAACTAATTCAAAAGAAAAGCATGAAAACAAATTTATTTTTCTGAAAAATATATTTGATGTTGGATCATATCAGCTGAGAGAGAGGCTTTGATGTCAGGTTGCACTTGCAACAGCAATTGTAAAAATAACAATTTCTAACCTAACTGGATTGCATACAACTCTAGATGTGTATCACAGAATGGGAAACTGAAAAAAAGTAATAAGTGCCACAGTGACATTTAAAAACAGTGGAATGGGAAAAAAATA
Organism: Cicer bijugum; assembly: GCA_037974875.1. Taxonomy (NCBI): domain Eukaryota; kingdom Viridiplantae; phylum Streptophyta; class Magnoliopsida; order Fabales; family Fabaceae; genus Cicer; species Cicer bijugum. The sequence goes on along the minus strand of JBBPBT010000152.1, from coordinate 5,939,680 downwards.
TCGAGGTGATGAAGCCATGAAGGAGATAGAGATGAAGATGGATTTGAACTGAAGATGATTCCACCTCAGATATTAAAACCATTGCATGGGTAGGTTACTATCAGTTGTGCAAGTACAGCAGAATGAAAAAAATAATTAAAAAGGATAAAATGACAAACCATGGCAAGAGTTCAGTCCAGATTGTATCCAAGGTTGGATCCTGAATTATATACAATACATATTTCTGAAGTTTCAATTACACCTTCACTGAAAGGAGGTGATCACTCAGGAACATCAAAGTAACCCTAAACACATACACATACTATCCTCCTTTGGTCCTTTGGATATTTCAAGTTTTGTATGCCCTTGTAACTTACTTACTCTAGAATTAAAAAAATATACTCTGAAAGTAGTCTTACAATCTATTATATGGTTTTATATAATTATGTTTTGGGATTAAATGTGTTTTTAGTCTTGTAGAAAATTCTCTTGTCAAGTTTAGTCCATATAAATTTTTCATTGATGTTTAGACCCCAATGTGGTGATTTGAGGGACCAAAAGTAGATGAAAACTTTCATAAAATTCACCAAATAGGGGAATAAACATCCTTGAAATTTTTTTAGGCGAGCAAGGAGAAAAACATGCAAAACTCAGATACACAGAACAAAGACGCCAACCATAAAATCAGTTGTCTTATTCTCTGCTTCTGAAGTTGATAGACTGGCACGCTCAGTCATTGTTGCATCTTGTGAGCTGGCTTCCTGTGATCCGGCTTGCTCGCCTCCTTTCTCTTGTTTGGCAGCATCCTCTGCAGCCTTTTTTGCTGCTGCTTCCTGCCTGGCTCTTTCCTCTTCCATTGAAACTCTTAGGGCAAGAGCCAATTCAGGATCTAAGTTTGGATCCACACCAAAATCATACCCGGATACACCCCCAGCTGCAGCTGCCGCTGCAGCAGCGGCAAAACCACTTCCACCTTCCCCATCACCAGTAAAAATTGGTGTACTGTCACATCACAACATCACATGAATATCATGAAGTAGATAAACCATTATTTTATTGAACTTAAGAGAGAAACACAAGATAGGAAATAAAAAATACAAAACAAAATTGAGCCCACAAAACCTTATAAGTACATCAGAAAGAGCATTTGGACCAGCTGGAACATGAACAATATGGCTAGTATCATTATTGTTCACAGCTGCAAGGAGTGATTCCAGCTTTTCTGTCTTAGACTCATCTTCTTCACCAAAATTAATGATATCAAGCGCTACGCTATTCTTTTTCAACTTTCTCCCTATCATCTCCAACGTTTTCTTTTCATGCTTGACAGGACTACAAAACATTGAGTGAGATAGTTAAGACTTGATAAATACAAATGATACAGTTTAAAATTAGCATGAAATGTAGTTAAGCATACCTTCCAGCTAAGACAATAATCCTTTGCTGTTGTTTTTTATTTTGACGATGCTTAAGAGCCAATTGTGCCACCTGAATACCAGCAGCTAGGTTCATCTCACCACCTATTTCTAGTCCTATATCAGGAACGGAAAAGAAAATCATTTTTCATAAACAGAATAGTGCCCCATTATACTATGGCGATAACAATATGCTGCAAACTTATCAATTCTTGTTCATTGTTTCAGTGATGAGTTCATAAAAGTTCAACCTGACCAATAGATATGCCCTATAAAAAATGATATTATACAGCTGCTGCAAACATCCCAAGACAAAAGGTGCGAACAAACTCGAATCCAATTTACAAAAAACAAACAAATTGTTTTTACGAATTTCAGCATAATCTCAATCCTATCTCCTTTGAAATCGTTAGGAAGGACTTTAAAAAGAATAAAAATGCATCAACATTAAGAATTACACGCAGTTGGGCACAAACTTTTCATAATAAGTTTCAGGGTTTTGTCCATGTTTAAGGCCACATTGTAAGGAATAAAAATAAAAACTATTAATCCCCTTAATTATTTCAAGAAGGGAGTATTAACTGCTTTTGGATATTCAAGATATTTAATGCTAATACTTTTCATTTTCGTTCTAAAGAGTCTAACAGCAAAACTCACACAGACTAAATGTGCAGAAAGAGACTTATCTTGGGTTTGAACCTGCACCCTAGTATATCAAATGTCTCTGCGACTACCATTTGAGTTGTACTTAAGACTAATACTTTTCATTTTAGTTTGTATTTTTACATTTTAACCTATCATTTATTGGCAGGCATTTACAAAATGCTAATTGAATAATAAAACTTAAATGTGAAATATAACAATTTCATAAGGCAGTTAGATTCAATTATCACTCATGTAATGATCCACATAATAATAAATTTAGAACAGCAAAAACTCCAAAGAAAGAAAATATATAAAACTGACCATGCATGCAAGCTAAGATCTTTCCAAGATCACTAGTAGGAGTGACCAAAACACGAACACTCTTCCCAGCCATTGTGAGAACTCCCACTGTATTTTCTGGATTAGACTGTATAATTGAAATTGAAATCAAAGGACATTCATCAGCACAGGTAACCCCTATGATATTGGGTGTGTTGTTACAGTTTTTTTCATAAAATAATCACTTTTGAAAGTTTGCATCTGTTTGTTATAGCTTTTTAAAAAAATGAAAACCTGAAAATAATCTAAAAATTGTTTAAAATGAGAGGCTGATTTTAGTAGCTTCTAAAAAAAATCATTTTTTATAACTGATTTTTTTTAAAAAAAGTAATTTTTACTATAATAGACAAACACAAAACTACTCATTTTCTTAAAAGTACTATTCTGAAAAATATAACATCAATAGTGAAACAGTTAGGGTTCCTTTGTTACAGATTATAAAAAAATGCTATGATTAGTTTAAAGAAACATAAATTATTTTGTATTTGTCTGTCGTAATGAAAATTAGAAAACTACTAAAAACAATTTCTCATTTAAGCAGTTTTTTTCTTTCTTTTTCAGATTCTCTCATATTTCAAAAAGTGTAACAAACCGATGAAAACTTTCAGAAGTGGTTTTTTTTACTAAGTAAGTTCTAACAAACTGCTCTTAATCTATCCTATCTAAAACAAACTATGATATTACGATTTTTCAATATCTCAGCAATAATCATTAATAGAAGGCATAAAAAAGATGCAATAGAACGGAATTATGTAATGATTTAGCATGACCTGTGTCTTAGCACCGCAAATGAGATTAACGGCGTCAGCTTGGGCTTGAAATCGAGAAGGAGAATAATCTCCGTTACGCATCCATTCAGAATTGTCAATACAGATCATTGTCGCCTGTCGAAGAAAGCATTAAAAAAAACCCTAGAAATTGGAATGGTATGGCTAGATGAAATCAAGAAGGGGTAAAATCGGGAATTACCTCGAGCACCATGGTTGGAGATTTAGAAGCTAAAGAGAGAATAAGGAGAAGAAGAAAAACCTTGCTCACACTCAGTAGGCGTAAGGTGTATTATTAATAATTATTAATTAATTAATAAGTATCGAAAAGAAAAGTGATGGTTTTACTAATTTATCGTGCTTTACTGAAACTTAAGCCCGTTATTCCATTTAAGTTCGCCACCTCCCTTTACGGTGATCGTCTTTTTTTTTAACAGCACTTTTGTTCCCTTGTTATTTGTGGTTTTCATTTTTTTTATTTAATTTGTATATAGTATCACTCAAACTCAATCTTTGAACCAATATAAATATTTAATTTTTATTATAACTACATTGAAAATAGTGTTGACATTGTTACACATTAAATAATTTGGTCCTTGTAATTATAAATATCATTCATTTTAATCATGAAAATGGAAATAACTTGAAAGGCTAAAATGTTTTTATAAAAATTAAAGGACCAAGTAAAATCAAGAAGTTAAAAGTATAATTTAAACTTTTTTCTTGTCTTTAACTAAAGTTGTTAAAATTAGAGAAATTCATCGAACATTAAGAAATTAATGTCAAATGATCTCAAACATTAATCAAAATTTATTTTTAGTCACAAGATAAAAAGGACAAATGAGCAGAAGATGTCAAAGGATTATGATCTTCTCTTTTTTGCTCTCTCTTTTTCTCTCATGTTGTAAGAGTGTTAGATACAAAAAATAATTTTTATTAACTTATATAGATAAAATAAATGAAATAATATTTTTGTAGCTTACACTTAGAAAAAGAGAGAAAAAAAATGAGAGAATCATGATCCAATGTCAAAATGGAATGAGGAGAGAAAATGAATGTCACATGAGAGATGAATCTTTCGGTGGCGACTCAACATGTTCTTTAGGTTGATAGTTTATTTTAACTCCTTCGTCAAGGCACACTATCCTTAGCATAGGTCAACAACCGTTGCAATATATAGGTGTGCATTGTATTCTCATATATATATATACCTCAATATATTGAAAATTTATATTTAAGGCCCAAATCACAATGATACCAATGTTTTAGTCAGGGTGACTTCTTCAAACCAAACCTCCTCACTACTAGAAACTATATATTTGGCTAAATTGTGGTTAAAACATTCTCATTTTCGAAAGTGTGACTAAACCTAATACACCCAAATTCATAAATAAATTTATTGTTAAAAACATATCTTTAACGAGTATAATTTTCATTTTTTTATGATTTAATATTTGGTTGAATATACTGAGATATCACCAAACTTCTATAATTCGTAAGGATCTGGCATATGATAGACAGATTTTCTATAAACTATAAATAGTATGAGGAAAATTAAAATAAGTATTCCAATTCAATTCATCATGTTGTCCACAATACAAGCAAATCAGTCTCAAGATAGTGGAGGAGGAGACAAATCATATTTTACATCATGATGATCTTCATAACTTGGAAATTTTTCATAGCTTTGAGTCATTGACACATCATCAACGTTAGAAAGACTATTGTCTTTTGTTCCTGAGGAACTTCCTTCCTCAGTCTCACTGATTAAGGCAGAGTTATTTGAATTTGAATTGTCCATTCCATACAGCAGAAAATCCAATGATGTTGGTGATGTTTTAGTAAGGAGTGCATAAGAGGAACTTCGTTTAGCCTTCACTCTTCTATGCCATTTAGATAGTGATTTTCTTACATTTTCAGATATTACTGATTTTTTTAATCTTGATCCCATCTGCATTTATATAATCAGGTGCAAATTCACATAGTTAGCTTTTCTAGATTTATCAATTCAATTTAAAGAGTAAAGTAAGTAATCTCAATCGTTTGATAAATAAATTAGTTAATGTTACAACATATTTATTTATGATTTGTAGTGCATGTGTACTTGTGTAGCATGATGTTTTAGATTGAAGATGTATTCAGGGTCTGACACATGTCAATGGCTGACACTAACACGACGGTGACACATATAGTTACATATAATTTCTTTCACTTTTCAAACTATTATCGACGTCAACCTATTAGTGTCAGCATCGTGTCTGATATTCGTCTATGTGCCACTTTTATCACTGCATAACCAAAAACACATGTAGATGTGTAGGCCCCAAAACTATTCCTTATTTCTAGCAAAAATGAACAAGAGCAAGAAGCTTGACCTGTGTAATGATAACATAGAGAGGAAACGTTATGAAGCTGCACCAGATTTGTGAGATAACCCTGTAAAAATAAAAATAAAGGTGAAATATAGATATTTTTGTTTGGTGAAATTGTGATTAAGGTATATGGTAGAAAGAGAAAAACATTAACAAAAACAAATGTATACCCGAATGACAATCGGACTGCAACGTATGTTCGGTTGTTCATGAAGCAAGAAGGATCATTAATTTCCCACTGAACTCAAAATAAAGACAACAATTATAGATTACACATACAATCCAGTTCACAAGAAAGAAATAAATAAAAGCAATAGCAGCAGCCAAAGCAGCAACAACAAAAAAAGCCATAGGCCAATCTTTGTGTTTTTGTGTGTTTATTTATCTGTTTCTTTAGTGTCGTGTTTGCTGTTCTAACTCAACGCCTTTGCGGCACATAATGGAGTTACAATCGAAGAACTAATAGACATTCTACCATGAATTAGGTAAAGTAACATGAAAACAATACCAGTTTCTTACCAAGGACCATAAAAATGTTGACATTTCAAATGCATTCTGCAAGATAACAAACAAAAAAGAATGAATAAATAAAAACTAGTGTATTAGAAATAAAAAGTAAAATGGAAAGCTAATATATTACCTACCAAGAAGGATATCAGTTGTATTAACCTCAAGAGAATCCATGGTTTTCCAAACCAAAAGAGCTCATCTCTTAAGTTAAACTGATGAGGCTTCATATATGGGCAATGATCTCTTACTTCAACAGCCAACTTTACAACCACTCGATGCAATTTAGTACCGATTATGAGGATCAACTAAAATGCAAGTTCATACAAGAAAAACCTTTAGTGAAGTGTAACTACTAGTAGAAGATGGCATGCAAAAAAACATAATCATTAGGACTTACAATTGCTGGGACAAAAGAAAGCCAAAAGTAAAAGCTGCTTCCTGAATGAAAATTATAGCATTTAGTTTTAGACTATGATCACTAATAAAGCTAGGATAGTAATATTTCAGAAACAGAACATCACCAAATATCTACTCTTACAGCATCACTGAGACATTTTGAATGTCGAACCTATGCTAGAAGTTTTAAACTAAATATCCATGTAGAAACAGAAGCACAGTTGAGTCATTTTGAATGGTGAATTCACCAAGTTAAAACAGGTTATTTCCTCAAGTAGCTTTGCTTAAATTAAGATTGTAACTTAAGTTCTAGCTAACCAACATACCATACTTATGAACTTAGTTCAAAACTAGAAGAAACTTACTATGAAAATTTAGAAAAATACAGCATATGGCATATATCCAGAGAACCACACTGCAAAACAAGTCCAGAGAAACTATCAAGTTAACAAACTAACGCTGTATCGACTGACTATTATTCAATTTAATTAGCAGTCTTATTTGTACAACATTAACAAAATGATTATGTTCATTAGGTTAAGAAAGACACCAGATTCATCTGAAGAAAGAAATGATACCTAACACCTACAATGTCACAGAATTCCTCATCCATGCTTCGAAGCATGTAGTTGAGGAAATCGTATGTTAGAGGAAGGTCATGATTCTGTAAAACACCATAGAAAAAAGAAGACAATGCAAAAAAATTAGCCAGCTAATAAGTTGAAATAATGGACTTTAGTGCTTCTAAGATACCTATTTTTTTATTTATGAAAGTTACAGTTACTACAGTTATGTTGTGATGAAAAAAATGCTCACAGTAATGAAGCCTAAGCGCAATGCCATGTAATCAGCTCGATTGATGGAACTCCAGAATTGGCGACTGAAACATATCTGCAATGCAACATATCTTCATCAATCATTAGTATTCTAAGAAGCATAGGAAAATGTTACAAAAAATGCCAAGAAACTTTAAAAGCGTGCCATTTTTCTTTCAGCAACATACCATAATTGACAAGCTTATACAACAAAGGTAACTGGCCTACTTCAAATAGATTTTAATTAAGCAGTTACCATATTTGATGAACAACACTTTAGTCCGGAAGAAAAGTGCATTTGGATTGATTCTGTTTGTTCCTTTTGCATTTAAATATGATTAATAAAATTGATCCCTTCCACAATTTTTTGTTCCAACAATATATTCAGAACAAACATAGAAATAAACCATGAATAGATCAACAATTTTCAAAGATCCTTACAAGTTCAGAGAGAAAGACAAAACAAAAAGACTACAAAGAATACCAGCCAAACAAGAACTTTGTGATGACTCCAAGGATGGGATGTGTGGTGAAAAATGAATGTACTAAGCCTCCTCAATCTTATGCTTGAAGTTGAAGTAGTTTGTGAAGTATCTAAACTAACACAATTTGATAAAAAAATAATTATTATTCAATCACAAAACTAATGATGTATTGCAAAATAAACTAATTATTGACTCAATGCAGTTATCAGATTCTCAAAACCTTGTAAACTTTGTACAGCCATAGTCTTTGCTTCATTTTCCCATCTTCTCCAGCTGTATATCTGAATAAATTATAAAATAAGAAAATTAGTTGCAACCACTAAAATTAGAATAGGAAGAAAGTTTTATACCATGACTATTTTAACCTTGATCATGGCCAGGGCTACAGAAACAAAGCTATATGAAACATGCGTGATCCCTAGAACAAACACAAAGCGATGAAGCTGCTCAAGGCTTTCATATGAAGCAAATGATTCATGACCCTGGGAAGCAAGTCACAAGTTTTCAGTTAGATATGCACTTTATGAAGCACTAATTCTGACACTGACACCAGACACGACAATGACAAATTTTAAATGATGAAAGTGATTGAGTGAAACCACATATTTCAGTGTCATATCAGTATCGGACATTATCACATGTTGGATACTAGACACACATTCAATCTGAAGTGGCGATGCTACATAGCACCTATTAAATCCACTTTAGAACTGAACTATTGAGAATAATATTAGTTTTCTTGCATACCAAAAAAAAAAGGCTTTATAGCATTACAAATATACTATTAAAAACATCCTAAATGTGATCTAGAAGAAACAGAAAAAGTTGAAAACTACCTTAGGACAATAATTATGCCTGCCATGGTGCACTTGCTCTTTGAGAATTGTTTGATTTGAATATTCTGAATTTGACCATGCAACTTGTTTCACAATTCCAAAACTCTTCTCCATTGCACATGGAAAAAATCTGCTGCTTAATACTGATGACTTAACGCAAATCTTAGCCACAAAAAGAATCCAATGCCCCATCAGCAATGACAGAAGCCCAAAAAGCATTAGTTCTGTTTGAAATAGATGTTACATAAATTTCACTGTGCCAAACAAAACAAACACCGTAACTTTAAATATGATTTTAGTCCCCGCAATTATAACGTTTTTATATTAGGATTTAGTTCTTACAAATTCAAAAATTGTTATTTTTAGTTAAAATTGCATATTAAGCTACGTGACGTGATTTTATTGGACCACACATGACTTCGTTACTAAAAACAACACTTTTTGAATTTCTCAAAACTGAATAAAAAAAAAACTTAAAAGGATTAAAATTAAAAAAGTTATAATTGCATCGATTAAAATCATATTTAAACCTCTAACATGTAACAACATGAAAATGGTACCTTAGTCCTTTACCTTCTTGCATCTTTTCCATAGCGGAAAGAAGCGATTTTCTCTTAGTTTTATCCAACCACTGTGACAATAATTATTATTTCAAAATTAAAAACTAATTATTAACACTAACTACTTAAAAAAAAACATTAACTATTGTTTCAATATATAAGAAAAGAAACCTAGAGGTAGGCATGAATGTGAGAAATTGCAAAGACAGAACAAAATATACCTTAAACAATTTTTTCAATGTGCCATGAGATAAGAAACTAAGAGAAACTAAAAGAGCAACGACAGTTGCAACAGCCCAAGTTGGGGTTTCAGCTAAGGATCTTCCATCTCCATTTTCTTTCTCCATTTATGTTATCCTTAATTTCTCAAAAACAAATGATTACTATGTGTTTTGATGAAAATGGTCGTAAAGTAATGAAATAGACAAGAATAAAAAAAACACAAGTATTGTGTTGTGTCTTGAATATAGAAGATAGTGTTGCGCATTAATGTGGTTGGTGGTAGATTTGTTGTGGCAAAATGTTGAGACAAGAGAATTGAGTAATTGGCAGATGCATGTGTTGTTGTGACGAAACAGTTAGCATAATGGTCCCACTTACTCATTTTAGTAATTCAGATTTTGTCGAGGGGTCATTTTCAAGTGGATAGATAAATTATCATAATATATTATTAAATACATCAAAAAATTGTATCATAATACATTATTTAAAGACGTCAAAAAATACAAAAGGAATATAAAAAAACTAAATTAACAACAAATCATTAAATCAAATTCAATAATTAAATTGTAAGTGTAGGTTAGTAATAGAAAAATTAATATATATGTCACATGAACAAATTAAATTTGAGAATTTAAAATGTTATATCTGCTACTTAAATTAAATAATTTTGAATTTTAAATGAATTTTTTGAATTAAATCTAAACTTAAATAGATTAAATTAAATTATAAGTGACATTGATTTGAGTGACTGAATTTACATAATTATTCATATTCATAAAAATTAACTCTTATAAAGAGAATTTAATAACATAAATACATCAATAATCTTATGTATATTTACATATATGCATTTACTTAATTATCAATAATAATATTATTTATTTTGTTTTTTAAAGTGAATTTTTTATTTTAAAATAACCAAATCCTATTGGTGAACAATCGGTCAATTATTCACCATTGGGCCCATGTGCAAAATTATTGATTCAATATGGGCCATGAGTCACTTTAGTCTTTGGAAGACACTTTCTTAACAAACTATAATGTATCCCTAAAAAATATCTATATAGCCTTAATTATTGATTTGCTATTTTGAAATGATATCGAACCTTGAATAGTTGGTGCCTCATTCCTAAATAGAAAATATTTTAAAGTTTATTGAATATTTATAAATAAATTTATATTTTTTTTTAATGATACTAACTAAAATTAGATCACTATACTAAACAAATTTATATTTATAAATAGCTGCAGATTTAATAACTATTTTTTTATCACTATACTAAACAATTAAAATTAATAGAATTAAATCAATCGATCGAGGAAAAATTAGACACATTAATTGATCCGATGTCTACATTGCACCCGATATTATTTTGACAAATTTTGCACCCGGTTGTAAATTTCATTAGCCCAAACAAATCACATTGAGTAGTCTTTTAATAAAATGGCAAATTCTTTTCGCAATCAAATGTCAATATATTAGCTAATATATTAGCTGTTAAGTTAATATTTTTCAAATTCAAACTCCAAACCTAATATTAAATAGGTCAATTAGTTATTTATCCGTGTTACTTATAGTTTATTGAAATAATAATTTAATATATAAAAAGTGTAGATTTTTGTAAGATAATTTTTAGATATCAAGAAACAAAATTGATTTGATGGCTGAAGAGAGATTGAAATAATAAAAAAAAAATTGTGAATTTGTTGTTTATCCATATTAAAGTACTAATAACAAGATAAAAAGACTACAAATTGTATAGCAACATAGCTACTCTGTTACATAATTACAATACGGTATCTCATTCTCCTTGATGAGAGAATTTGGAACAAAGATTGGATAATATAATCAATAATACTAATTGATTATAGTTCTTCTTTGACTACTGATGTTTTCACTGGAAAATTGTTTCTAACCCACTCCAGATAACCTCCTCCCATGTCCTTCACATTCTTAAAACCCTGTAAATTTAAATCAAACGAATACAAGTTAGTGTTGTTTGTGACTAAGCAAACCAAAAGGTGTAAAACATAGTAATAACCTATATTGCATGAATTTTATGTCTTTATTAAATGAGAGATGAAATTTATATATACTTTTTGAACAATATAATTGAAGCCAACATGAATTAACTTACATCAGCTACAAGATCAGTAGAAGCATTCAGAGATCTCACCCCACTTTGGCATCCCTAAAATACATATATTTGGTTAAAGAGATAACAAAGTTTTGCTTTAACTACCATTAACCAAATAAAGGTTGATATGATCTAAATGATAAAATAAATAGTTACCACTTACCACGATGAGATTATCTTCTTTGTTGCAAGCAGATGAAACATTCTTTAGAAAATCTTGGTTCTTCACCCTGCCTAGTCTCCAAAACACAATATATTAAATTTTTACCATAAAATTTGCAATTATCATTTTGACATTCCTTGGTAAACAATGTCATATGTAAATTAATGCCATAACTTATAACTAGCATGCAAATGCCACTACCCTTTTTTTAATAAAAATAATAGAATTTATAAAACTTATATGATTATTTAAAAAAATCATTTATTTGATTGATAAGTAAGAATAAAAATTGTAGAAAAGATCATTGCCTTTTATATTTAACAATGATATTTAGACTTATATAATTTTTTTACATTAAGGGAGAGATCTAAAAGTTTGTTGATTACCTTTGAGTGGACCCAACAGATATGGAATGTTAATGATCTTAGCAGCATCCACATGTCCTTTCACAAACTCTTCCACCGTCCTACGAATAACCAAAAATTAAGATTAAAAATGGAAAACAAAACAAAACAACAATAAAGAATTAAGGACCCCGTAAATAAATGTACATGTATGTTACCTAACATCAAGATAAATGTAGCCAGCTTGAATTAGATTCTTGGCTTCTTGTACATGAATAGTCACAACCTTTGCTCCTGAGCTAACAAAAAGAAGAAGAAGAAGAAGAAATACCAAACGAGGTAACAAGTTTGCCGTAACAGCCATTATGGTATTATTATATATTATGGTTTGTAACTTTTACTAATAAGCTACTAAGCCTAAATGTAAATGTGATTTTGAAGCTATGAAAAACACAATTGAGCGCAATTTGTATATTTAAGCAGCATGCTGATTTGGTTTGATTTGTTGGTTGGTTTTAAGCTTTGAAGTTGTTTTCCTCATAATACAAAAAACAGAGTGAAGAAGTGGTAATAATTAAAGAGAATTATTATGTTACTTTTACGGCTAATGGTATTATTGTATACCGCTGCTGCTGCAGCTGTTTGAGAATCAATCACAGTTTTGTTGATTAAGAATGAAAATGTTAATTAATTTTTTTGGTGACTGAGACGGGGATAATTAAAAAGTAAAATTATAAATTGGAAAAAAATAAACACAGCTTTTTACATTAAAGCATATTATATAATTTTGGTTTAAAATATTGTTTTTTAGGAAAATAAAAATAAAAATTCATCTGGTCATGTTTATCCTAAGCAAATACTACTCTTTTATTATTGCCACGTTCAGAAACCATTGTCACAAACCATATAGTATATTACAAGTTGCATGATACTGGATGTACTCAGAGTATATACAAAGGTTAACTACTAAATAAATATAAATATATATAGTAGTTGTAGTAACAACTAAGATAAATGGTTTATGCAACATGCTATTTTCCATTAAATTTAATCACGGACAAAACTATATCTTAGTCAGTAAATGGTCAACTAGTTTTTAATAAAAAAACAAAATATCACATGGCAATTAATACTTTTATCTAAAATTTTAATATGCTGAACGTGAAACTGATACTTCAATTCAAATTCTCAGCTAGTACTTGCTTGGAGAATATTGAATTTGTTGTCATATAAAAAATCCAAAAGAGGGGTTGCAACAAGTGTTAAATATTTAATTTGGAAATTTGCCACTTGCTTTTATTATGCACCACACGTAGTAACAAAACCATGTCCTTTAAGTCAAACTTGTCATGTTAACGAATTAATTTAACAAAAAAATTAATATTACCATATATAAAAAAAATTGAATTAAGTATTAAGAACTCCAATACAGGAATCTAATTGCATCTAAATTGTTCATTCAAAATCAAACGACTTAAAATTTAAATTTAAATTTTGAATCGTACAATCTTTGTCTAGATTAAATAATTTAAACGTTGTTTTCCATTTAATAAAAAAATGTTGAGTGACATAGCATTTGTCATTAGTGATAGGAACAACCACCACATGTCAAATAATTCATGAAAAAAGGAACATATAAATAGCAATTAAGTAACAAAACAAAGTAATATGTAGATTCAAATTATTGTTACAAAAAAAAAAATCAGTATGGTATCATTCCCTAGTAATTTTGTAGGAGAAAAATGGTTAGGATTTGTGACAGCAATATGGGTTCAAGCAATATGTGGAAACAATTATACATTTGCAAACTATTCAGATGTATTGAAGTCTCTAATGTCTTTGACACAGATGCAACTTAACAATCTCTCTGTTGTGAAAGATGTTGGTAAAGCTTTTGGTATATTATCAGGTCTTGTTTCTGATCGTTGGCCAACTTCAGTTATTCTCATGATTGGAGCTGTTATGGGATTTATTGGCTATGGTGTTCAATGGCTTGTTGTGAGCCAAAGAATCACCCCTCTCCCTTATTGGCTGGTAAGTATAGTTTTTTTTTTCTTTCTAATCATAGAATACCACATTTATTGATTATTATTCTTATTAATTTTAGAGATTCATTTTTAGGAAGAAATTGAATTATTTTGGAACAATTTTACAGATGTGTGTATTCATGTGTATGGGAGGAAACAGCACAACATGGATGAACACAGCAGTACTAGTAACTTGCATGAGAAACTTCTCCAAAAACCGTGGTCCTATTTCTGGCATTCTTAAAGGCTATGTAGGACTCAGCACAGCAATCTTCACTGACATATGCACTGCTTTATTTTCCTCAGATCCATCTAAGTTTCTTTTAATGCTCACTATTGTTCCTGCTGTCATTTGTCTCATTGCTTCTCTTTTCCTTCATGAAACAAAATCAGCTTCAAATTCTATAGAAGAAAAACAAGAGACAACATTTTTCAATGTGTTTAACTTGATTGCAGTTACTGTAGCTGTTTATCTCTTGGCTTTTGATGTCACTGGACCTCATGAACATGTTCTTTCATTGGTTTTCTCAATTGGACTTCTTGTTCTGTTAGCTATGCCACTTCTTGTTCCTTTGTATTTGGTCATGTTTAAAACTAGTACTACTTTTGACAGAGAAAAACAGACTCATGAACCATTGTTGGTAGAAAAGGTTTTAGATGAAAATGAAGAGAGATCTAAGGTGGAGGAAGTTGAGACGAAACGAAAACCGAAGATAGGCGAAGAGCATACCATCGATGAAATGGCGAAAACTTTTGATTTTTGGATTCTGTTTGTGTCATTTCTTTGTGGTGTTGGAACAGGACTTTGTGTGATGAATAATATGGGACAAATGGGACAAGCACTTGGTTATAGTGATGTTTCTTTGTTCATTTCATTCATTAGCATTTGGGGTTTCTTTGGACGCATTCTTTCTGGTTCACTCTCTGAATACTATATCAGGTTTGATCACTTGTCACTATTGTTTCTTCAATTCTCATACACATGACTTCTTAATTTGTTATTATAACCATAGTTGAGCTACGAGTCAAAAAGTCAAAGTTTTTTATGTATTTGCTACTGTAGTTTAGGCTGCATTTAACTTTGATTCTTTGCAATATCAAGGATCGCGATTTCGGTCTGGTCTAGAGGCTCTAATTTATTAACTTTGAATGTTGTTGAGTATGACTCATAGTTTACTGATAAGTGTACAAATTCGCTTGACCAGAGCAAGGTCTATATGTCTATTAGATTGTAACTCAGGTTGCAGGGGACGAAGCCTCTTGCCAAACAACTCATAGGGTAATCTTGTAAAATGGACCGTAGTATTTAAACACAAGTTGTAATATGCAACTAAAATTTGAATATAGAAAAGTACTGTAGTGGCTATCTTGTTGGTGAGTAGGCATAATTTAGTCGAATTTCGTGATGAAATATCATGTTTGTTTATGTTTTTTTTATTTGTGTTTTCTTTTGAACCGAAAGTTTTGTTCTAAAAAATGTTAATTTTATATTGCAGAAAATCAGGCATGCCAAGGCTAGTTTGGAATGCTGCTGCTCAAATTTTAATGGTTTTTGGCTACATTGCATTAGCTATGGCCTTACCAGGATCGCTATACATTGGTTCAATATTAGTAGGAATATGTTATGGAGTTCGTCTAACTATAACACCAGCAGCAGCTTCAGAACTATTTGGTCTAAAATACTATGGTTTATTATACAACATCCTAATTCTCAACCTTCCTATTGGTTCATTCATCTTTTCTGGTCTCATTGCTGGTTATCTTTATGATCTTGAAGCTACAAGTGTGCCAGGTGGAGGAAACACTTGTATTGGAGCTCATTGTTTCAGGCTTGTGTATGTGATTATGGCTTTTGCTTCTGTTTTGGGGTGTGGATTGGACTTGTTGCTTGTAGTTAGAACAAAGAAGGTATATTCCAAGATACAACTAGAGAGAACTCTTGTCAATTCTTAATTTCAACATTGAGATGGTTATGTTCTTTAAACCTTTTTTTTTTTTTTTTTTTTTTGCATTGGCTTAGGAAAATTTTAGGACTTTTAGGTTAGAAGATGATTGTCAATATTTGTTAATCAAAGGGGACTCAAATTTGAAAGAATGTGTTGTTTTACATTAATGATGTTTTGTGCAATAATAGATGAGTTGTTTTACATTCTAGATATTTTGTTTAAATTTATACTACATTTTATCGATGATAAAATATTCAATATAGTAAAAGTAATCATATTTTTATTTTGGTTTAAACATTTAACTTACAATAGATTTGATTCAAGAGTAAATATAAATGATCAAATCTTTCATGACAAGGAAATGATCAAATCTTTCATGACAAGGAGTTTTCTGTCCTTAACAAGCATTAAGAATAAGAAATTGTGATTGTGATGTACATAAATTTATAATTTTGTACTTTCTAGGTTGAGTCGCGGTCGTGAGAAATATAAAAAAAAAGTAAGAAGGGGGAGAAATGAGAAAAACCTCAGATACGGAGAGCTTTTGGTGTGCTTTTCCAACTGAGGTGAACCCTCTATTTATAGAGGAGTTCTACAACTAGATCTGAGAAAGATGGGGATCCATCAGGCACGAGAACATTATCTGACCACTAGATATGTGCTCAGAAATAGGAAAACGTGTTTGACCATGACTTCTTGACCCGGCAACAACTGACACGTGGGGAAGACTAGGCATTAGGGTTTTGACCGGGCAAAACAGAAGCACAGTCAAATTAGGATTTTGACTGGGCAAATAACAGAAGAATAGTTTGATTAGGGTTTTTGCTGGATCAGATTAATGATGTTGACTCGGTGGAAGACAGTTACGTAATTAACACATCAACTTGTGAGAACGCAAGCATTTAATTAATTAAAATAAATAATTAATTTTCATATGTTTAAAAAAAAATTAATACACCACATAGTCGGGTCAGGCCGGGCCGTGTCGACCGGACAGACGGCGGTGCGCGTGTGTGGTGGTCCATTTACTTGTGTTCTTCCTCTTCACAAAATTGGGGTGCCCCTTGGGGCCCAACCCAAGTTAATTACCTCCACTTTATAAATGCTACTAATTAGTGTATACCCTCTTATGTAAGACTTCTCATTTTTTTCAATTCACAACACTAGCTAGTTTTTCATTAATTATCATCATTAATTTCATTCAATTTCTATCATTTTCAACATTCCACTTATCTAACAAATATAAAATATACTAAACAATTAGTTACACTTTGTTTTTAGTCCACATGATGTATGCAACTTAGAAAAAAAGTGAAAGCAAAAGTTATTTTTTGATATAGAGTATAGTAGGTCAATCACTTACCAGTGATGATAAAAT
This sequence comes from Cicer bijugum, assembly GCA_037974875.1. NCBI lineage: Eukaryota > Viridiplantae > Streptophyta > Magnoliopsida > Fabales > Fabaceae > Cicer > Cicer bijugum. Next base: position 5,922,343 of record JBBPBT010000152.1, on the reverse strand, counting down.
TGTTTGAATATTATTATATCTCAAGTATGATCAAAGAGTATAAAGTTACATAAATCATTTATATGAATGGATTTTATATTTCTCAAGTATTTGATTTATTTTTATTATTATTATTATTATTATTATTATTATTACATTATCCAAAGAAAAAGTTCACTTATCTTGAAGATTAAAAAGTACTAACAAGCAATGGGATATTGTGCTTTGAATCACAATAAGAAAAATATTGTGCTTTGAATCACAATAAGAAAGAGTATTTTTAAGAAAAAGTAATCAGTAAGATTATGTAATGATGGGTTCTAAAAAAGATGTGATAAGATTATGTTAATGATGGGTAATTGATATATTGAATTCTAGTTCTAAAAAATATGTGATGAAGATTATGTAATGATGGGTAGTTGATATAGGAAAGTAGTTTATACAATCTATCATTATTTTTGTTCTTATGTGTCCGGTTATATTATGTTCACGTTTTATATTTATATTTACATTTGTTATCTTTCTCGTCAAGAAACATTGTAGCATGGGTCACCCTAATTTTGCCCTCTTTCCAACTTTATTTCATTTTTCAACACACTTAAAATATTTCATTTTTCGGATATAAAATATTAAATTCTTATTTTTAGAACAATTATATTGGAATATAAAATAGAATAAAAATACATTATTAAAATGTAAAAAAGTATTATATTTATGTTTCAGTTAAATTTTATGGTTTAATAGAATTACTTCTATACATCATTCCTAATACACATTCAACTTAATGTTTCAATTCTTACATATTTAGACTTTGGTATTTGATTGAATTTAAATATTTATGTTTAATAACAGTTAAAAAAAATTGATAGCGAAAATGTTGTTTTAACATTATCTTTAATATTTAAAGTAATTTTTATTGACTTTTATTTATTTAATCTATATCTACATCGTAATTGAAATAACAGAAAATATTTTATGAAACATTGCTACATTCTATACACC
>JBBPBT010000152.1:5900546-5911263 GCA_037974875.1 Cicer bijugum | reverse complement strand
ATATACATAATTATCAACATAATATATAATATATAGGATAAGTAAGTGGTTATACACTAATAACTATTTGTACTAGTATAGTCTACGACAAAATAAAATTTATATATTAAATGAATTTTATTTTTATTTTTAAAAGAGGCATGTCTGATTATAGTCTTAAAAAAAATAAATTCAAACAAGTTAGTTATTCTATTAATCGCCCACATGTATTAAAACCGAATTCAATGTCATTTTTTATTCCTAGAATGACAATATTTTATGGTAATTTGGTAAAAAAAAAAACAAATTAAATTCGCTAAATTCTAAAATTATGTCATCTCTTTTTTCTTCCTTTTCTGTTTATTCTTTCTATATTGAATATTCAAATAATCAATTGAATCCATAATTTTTACGTGTTATAACACTATCAAATATAATTTTTCTAATTTTGAGATTTTTAAATATTTTTATTGTATAGATCTAAATATCATAAAAATTTGTCCTGAATACACATGCCATGTAGATCGCTACGTCGACCATGTCATAATTTAAATATAAAAAATAAAATAAAATAAAAAACTAATATGATTTAAAAATTTAGACAGAAGAATTAATTTGTCTTAATTTATTTTTATAAGATAATAGATTTTTTACATTTTTCAAAGATTTACTTGAGTTATGTATTTTTTATTCTAAAAAGTCTAAGACAAAACTAACATTCACTAAAAAAAAAAGTTGATTATTTCAAATTCAAACCCCAACATATTAAATATCTTTTAAATTGTACCTATGAGATTTAATTTGATATTTTTTTATGGTAAAAAAATACACTTCATTAAAATATATATATATATATATAGCGGTTCATTAATAGATTAGTGCTACAAATGAATCATTAATTTGAAAACAATAGTCTTGATGCTTCATGGAATAATGATTTAATTTTCAAACTAAAATAATGTAAAAAAGAAAGAAAAAAATGAGAGCATCACAATTGTTCCTTTCTTCCACCTCTCTCTCGCAAAAAGGCGATGGGCCTAAAAACCCACTAAGCCGATGACCCATCAATTCAGCAGACAACTTGGTTGTTGACACTTAAAATCAATACAATGTGCTTCATTCCCCCACCCCCACTTTGTCCTCCAATTCCATAGGCTCATAATTAAACAATCCATCACAACAATTAACAAAACTTTGCAACAAATGATTGAATTGCTTATTATACTTTACACATAATTTAACTAACAATTTACACTAATTCCACCAACCATATATTTCTATTCTCTCTAAAAGAAAGATAAAGATAAGGATAAGGATACATTAAAAAGAAAGTTATTAACCAAAAATAGTAAAAATAAAACCAACCACCAACAATAACAAAGAAACCATTGAAGTTGCACTTCTCGTAGATCCCCCTATAGCCGTAGCCGTAGCCATATCAGCTAGCCACGAAGCTGAAGCCAATTCCGTTTGCTCCGAGCCAGCCTCCGAAGCCGAATCAGGTTCCTTCGGAATTCTAGGAGCCGATTCAGGGATTAAACTACACGAATATATCAAATTTCAATATGAATAAAAAATTTCATCCTGATCAAATAATGATAATTAACTCTAAAACAAAATACTATAGACTAAAATAATTTAATTAAATAAAATAAATTAAAATTACCTAGGACAAAATGTGATTATATAATCAGCATCGGAACAAGTAAAAGTACTAGTGGCATCATCATAAGCGTAGCTATAAGATTTAGGACACGCTGATTTGAACATTTGTGAATACACAGAAGGCTTACACGTGGAAGGGTTACTAAACGCACCGTTACAACAATATTCAGGTTTCCCAAACGCGCCACAAGCACTATTACACGCGCCACCACCTTCCACTCTCAATTCCGACGGACACTTCCGGTTAATATCCGATACACAACCGGTAATGTTGCAGGAACCGGTACCGCCGCTTGCGGCCACTGTCATAGGGAGATTGTAACCGTCGACGAGGCTAACGTCGTAGAAGTCCATGGAACCAGAACCGAGTGTGAATTCGGCGAGAGTCGCCGGCGGTGAGGCAGTTGCGCCGTTGCAGGAGATTTCCCCGGAGCCGCAGTCAGCGGTGGAGCAAGTTCCTCGGCCGGAATTGTCGAATTGGCAACCGGTTCTTGCCCAAAATCTACCGGACCAACCGGTTGGTGCTTGAAAGGTTCTAGAATTTCCTTTCGTGAGCTCGAATCCTGTGCTTCCAATTTCAGGTTTACCGTAAATTCCGGGCCACACTGTGTAATCGCAATTATTCAAAAACGTAAATTTAGCCCCTGAAACTGAAACCCCTGCATTGGAAAATGATAAAATTAGAATCAAGTGGTTAATTTCAAATCAATTTTAAACAATTATTAGTCAGATTTTATTTAATCTAATTATACCTTTGAAAACTATGAAGAGTAAGAAGCATAAGATGGGTTGAGGATAATGTCGGTGATGTAAGAATAGACTCATAGTTTGTTAATTGTGAATTACAAAATTGAATATAGAAAGAGAATTAAGAAAACAGAGAATGGTGAAGACACTTGAAACAGAATATGTGCTTTGCCAAGTGGTTGCATGCACTATAGTATTGTTAATTATTAATATATAATTATATTATATGGTATATATTGTCACTCTTTTTCTGGGAAAAAAAAGAGTGATGAGATGGGGAGTGAGTGGTGGGGGGAATCTGAATGGTAGAATCTTCATTGTTATTTATAAACAAAAGTGAATACAACAGTAACAAAGGGATAAACGGAGTGGGGTTTTTTTTGTTGGTTAGTGATACTGTAATGGAATTTAAAATATTAAAATGAAAATATACGTCGGTCGAAATATCTGGTGCTACGTAATGATTATGGTATTGTTGCAATTGGTTATGTGTCCCAATGCTATTGGTTCACTTGATTTATATATCTGCTGCTTTTGCAAGTGCTTCATGAAATATAAGAAATCCGTAATAAGATGTTGAACAGATAGAAATGTCATAAAGATATATTTGTTTATAAGTTAACAACTCTTAAATATGTGATCATAAACATCTCAAACTTCGATATCTGTAATACGTACATTAAATTTATTAAAAGTAATTTAGGTTTTAGATTTCTTGAAAAGAAAAGACTAACATATATGTTTTTCTACAATCTACTCTCTTCACTGTTCTCTGTTACGAATATGAAGCTAATTGAATCCTTTCATTTCATTAAAAATTATTTGGTTTACACTCTAGAGCTTTATACACCTTAAGAAATAAGTAAAGATGTAAAAAAAGTTATGTGATAAAAGCAATGAATTAATGAGTTGATAGAAAAAGGTATGTAATATGATAGATATAATAAATTAATGATGTGATAAGGGTAAAATAAAGTGCTAGATATAAAAAATTTATATTAAAAATTATTCAAAAATTATGCATATTATTTTTTAAAAGTATAACTACTATTTTAGGAATTTTTAACATGTAACTTTAGGAATATTAGTAGTAGGTTTCATTTGCATGATTTTCAACATCTGAAAACCAAACTTTGAGAAATTTAAGGGTACTAATTAATACCAAGTTTTACTAGTAAATAGTAATCGATCGGTCCCATAAAGTGGTCAATAAATTAACCTCAGAAGTAAGTGGTTGATGTGTACAAAACACCAAAACTGACGTGGTTAAATTGAGACATGTGTGGAAACGATTGCGACGTGAGTAACTTAACACCATCATTAGATAGTGATACATATCCTCACATAGTTATATCATTTCTTATTTTTAGTCTTAATCCTTAAAAAATTTAATCTCGAGTTTAGTGGAGACTAAAATTTTGATTTGATAAATAATTATTTGAACAACTCGCTTATTATTATTTTTTTCTAACCCACCTGCAAGCAACTCAATTAAGTAATCACACGCATTCAACTAATTTGTTTAATATTTTGTAAAAAAAACAAATGTGTTTAATTTACAATTAATTAATTATAATTATAATACACTTTCAAAAGAGTCTTAACAGTATATATAGTTCTTTTTCTGAAGAGAAATTCTAATTATAGTTGAAACTTATTTAACAACTGTTGCCAACGTGTCTTGTTTCTTTTATCCATTTATATGCCGTGTAAAGTACCTATATACCATGTGTATGTATCCATTTCTTTCTTCTTTTTCAACTTTTTTCTTTTGCTGCATGCACCCTCCATTAAATGATAAAGGTTTGAATCAGCAGCTGATCAACAAAAGCTTGATGGCAAAAGTGATTTATGTCACCAGCTGATAAAAAAAAATAATAAGTTGATGACTACCCGCAGTATAAAAAAGTTTTTGACGTACTATATGTATATAACTTAATAAATAAACTCTAGCAATAGTATTATATATATGAAATGTTTTCCTTATTTGACTACATTTATCTCATGCACAATATATCATGAATTCTTTCTTCTAAAGTGTGCAATAATGCACTTTATTAATGATCCTTCTTTTTTTAATTTCGTGGTGCTAATATGGTGGTATCTATAAACATTTTTTTTTCATTGTGATGAATTTCGCAAAATACTAAATTGTTGGAATTGGTTTAGAAAAATGTTTATTGTTGTAATAAAAAATATTAATAAAAGATATAAATAATATATATATTATTATTTAATTAATTTGATTATTTTAATCTACTACTTTAATATATATATATATATATATATATATATGATCAATTATTTCCATTTAATATTTTAATATTCGTGAAAAAGTATATCGTACTGTATAATATTGTTATATATAGAAAGGGACAAAACCTTAATAGTTGGAGTTTGATTTAATTGTCAACGGATGAACTCACTCGCTCACAAGTTTTGACAAAGTTGTGGGTTTTTTGTTTCTGAACTTGTTGACATTGGAAATCCACCTCTTTTTTTTATTTAAGCCCATTAGTTAACATGCCAAAACCCACCAATTGAAATCTAATTAGGGAGCTTTTAAAAGTTGACGAGTTACTTAATGATCTTATCCATTTATAAGCACTGCCAAATTTTGATTAAACCTCTTTGGAGAAGCTGCATCATACGCCTAAGGCAAACGTGGAAAGTGATTGTTTGAAAAGGGTTTAGATTACTTTCGACCCGTTCGGAGAAGCACATTAGTATTAAGGTGGAACAACAACTTTCCACAACAGCTGGGGTTGGGGTGGATTATGTTTGTCCCTCACTCAACATAAAATCTTTATATAATCAATTTTTTTTAGATGAAATGAAAAAAATTCACACACAACTGTGAAATTTCATACTTGAATTCAAGACATGATATTCAGTCTAATAATATCGACATTTGTCAGTCAACTTAAGTTTTATGAATTATATAATCAAATTTTAAACTTGATAATCTGCATGTGTAATTAAAATTGGGACTGAGGAGGATGTGAATTGATTGTATGGAATGACAAACAAAATAAAAATGCAAAGTTGTCATAGTTATGTACTTAAAAAATAAGTTTAATTGCAATTTTAATCATTTATTTTTAAATGGTTACGAAATTAGTTTCTCAATTTCGATCCTCCAACAAATTTTTGGATGCAAAGATGATGATGTAGAATCATTTTATATTGATTGATTATTTACATGACATTAACTAAATTACAAAAATGAATAATCAATGAAGTTTTTATGAGATTTTCTTGTAATATCATGAATGTCGATCATTAATCTATAATATTTTGTATGTTACGTTATTCAAAATATGTCACATAATAATTTTTAATTAAAAAATTTAAGAAAAAAAAATTAAAATTATAAGATTTTAAAATAAATAAACCAATTATGTATATAGTAGAAATATGAAATCAAAGCTGCAATAAAGCAAACAAAATCATAATTGCTAAATGTGATTAATTAATTATTATATAGATAATGTTATACTTTTTTTACACAAGTATGTAATTCAATTATTTTATAATACTATTTTGTTCCGTTAGTTCCTAAATATCTCTTGAATGTACTCTTTTTAGATAAATAAATATTTAAAATTATCAATTACGTACTTTAATTTTTGGAGTTTAAACTTCTTCTTAAATCTCATCTAAAGTCAATTAACTTACCAAATAAACTACTTAATTTAACACTTTAATGTATTTGGTACTTAGCATATATGCGTTGTTATTTTTTATTTTATTTTGTATGAAAAAGTAAATTATTTTAGTGTGAAATCTGTTTCTTATAAATTTTTATTCACCGCTCTATATATAAAACTAAATTGCAATATACATATTTCTATAAGATATTCTAATAACAGATTTCTAAATTATATCTTTAAAATAAAGAACAAATCTTAAGTATATTCTAAACATAAATATAAATTATATAATCTATTCATATTTTATTTCAAATCTTAAATATTAAATATATGCATGCATGTGAATACCACAATCAATTTTGGCGGGTTAATTAGATCAGTGTAATGGAGACGAGGATTAGGACAATTAAGGTTCCTCCAAAACTTTATTAAAATTATATTTAAAGTTAAGATGCACAAACTTAGAAAGTCTAATTTTGCTGATAAACCGATCATATTTATTATCACATTTCACACACTTTTCCCTCTATAGTTAAATAGTTGTTGATAATTTTGACAAAAGATAATAATACTCCTATAAACTTTGAAAAAATAAAAAATAACTTCGAAAATGACACATAAAAAAAGTGAGTACATATCTTGTTTCTTTGTACGTCCTCTTGAAACTTGTGGTGGTTAAAATGCGAAAGTTACAATTCAACAAATAACAAGAAATGGAACCAAACGAAACAAATCAAATAATTGAAAAAGTATATATACATACAAACATATAATACAAGTTTATTTGATTAAAAAACATATTATAACGTTATTTTTATTATTAATTTTGTAGACGACGAGAGTGATATTTCAATTCTCAAAATCAACGATAAAACAAAGGGGAGCCAAACGCACACGCATCTAGTTGGTTTCATTAGGAAGCAGTTGCAAGAAAATAACATGCACAGCAAATCAAGATTGTACTCCTTTATAATAAAATAATAAAACCATGTTTTTAATTACAATTGGAGCAAATTAATCCTGTAAATATTTTAATCCTATAATTACAATTGCCATAATTTGTCGCTTCAGATAGAGGACAACATATGACTTGTGTGAGTCTTGCTCGCTGATGTAACTCGGCTACCTGCCTAATTCTATTCATAGATAACTAATAAATTTTGCTAATTAAAAAGAAGTTGAGAAGCAATTTTCTTTGTAAAAAAAATTATCAACATATTCTCTAATAATTATTTTTATTGGTTGAAATTTATTAAATTATGTGGAATCTATTAATATTTTATGAACCACATAAATTTCAACTAATAAAAATAAAATATATTAAAAAAATGTGTAATAGAGAATGTAGTTTTCTAAAAAAAACACCCAATTAATAATCGTAGCCCAATAAATTCAGCACCAGCCATGTTATGTGACCTTAGAAGTTGGTGAAGAAGAGCAACTAATGAAGTTACCACAAAGCTATCAAAACAATGCCAATAACAACCATCATAACGTTGTTCGCTGTCCCATCGACATGTACCGCTGACGTGTCAACCCCAATTGGATATTTCTCGTTCCCAGACTTGATTGAACTGCATTCACATTCAAAAACGAATTTTAATACAAAATAAAATCTAGCTAGTATATCCACATCAAATCTATATCATATGGTTCAAAAAAAAAAAAAAAACTATGTCATACACGGAATGTATTACTGTTGATGGTACATCTGGCATGGTCATATGTAAATAAATATTACTTAATCTTGATTTTTCCCTTCAACTTGAAAGAAAAAAAAAAAAGGAAACGTGACAACCGTATCTAAGGTATACCGCACCACAACAGGTCCCCTACTTGAATAAAAAATATCATAACAAAATTCAATAGCAATAACATTTCTATCTAAAAACACGTTTTAACAACTAAGAATGAGAGTACAAATCACTAATTAATTCATTCGTTCATTCAATATTTTTGTAAATAAAAGAAAGATAATAATTTTGATTCACCGTGCAAAATATATTAAATTATCAACTAATAATATAGTTAAATATTTTTAATAATTATAACTTTAGTCCTAAATATCCATAACTTTTAGTGCATGTGATGTATTTAAAAAAAAGAAAATCGTATCAAGGAAAAGGTTGAATGAGTAAAGTGAGATTAAAAATATTAAAAGTGAGACATAAAAATAAAAATAGGGGACACTAAATATTACCTTGTGGAGGGTGTAGGGCAAAAAGTGATGGTATAATCAGCAGAGGCACAAGTGAAAGTGCTAGTACCATCGTCATAAGCGTAACTGTAAGCGCGTGGACACGCACTCTTAAAGAACTGCGAGTACGAACTTGGTTTACATGTATCTGGCGAACCATAAGCACCACTGCAGCAATATTGCGGATCCCCAAACGCTTCACACGCGCTTTTACACGCCACGCTCTCTCCACCACCCTCACTACTCATCACTTTCAACTCCGTCGGACACCCCACGTTCAAGTCCACAGAGCAACCTGTCGCCGTGCAGTTCCCTCCTGTTGGTTCAATCAACATTGGAAGGTTGAAACCGTCCACGAGACTAACGTCGTAGAAATCAAGTCCGTTAGCACCGTTAAGTGTAAATTCCGCTAACGTAGCCGGCGGTTGGGCGTTTCCGCCGGCACATTCCACGGTGGAGGAAGCACAGTCACCGGTGACACAGGAGAATTTTCCGGTGGAGTCTTGAGAACAGAGAGTCCGTCCCCATAGACGGCCAGACCATGAAGTGGGTACGGCTAGGGCATTGGACTCGCCGGGTTGAAGAGCAAAACCGGTGGTGGAGAACGGTGCTGTCCCGGCACCAGATAAAATTCCCGGCCAAACTGTATAACTACACTTGTTAAGAATCGTGAATGTTGTTGAATATGAACCTGTAACAATATATCAAACAAACATAAGACAAAATTTTAATTTTTAATTTAAATATCAAATAAAAAATAATTGTGATATGTTAGCATGAATATGTTACCTGTTAGGTATTGGAACAAAAAAAGGGTAACCAAAGTGATCGCAAACTGAGTAGAAGAAGCCATAATTGGAAAATATTGGAACTGAACAAATTATTAATTATTATAAGAATATCTAATGTTGATGAAGGTATGAACTGGTTTCCTTTATTAGAGGGTATTTGAAATTTGGTAAAAAGAGGAAGTGAATATATAGGGATTTGAAGTGGGTCCATGTGCATTCGTGGGTCAAGCCCAAAGCCCATAAGGAAGAGGCTACGTGTCATGGGCCCACTTGAGCAGTGCACATGCACCCATAGACCGCTAATGTGAAGGTCGGTTGATTGTCTGATTTTTTTATGTCACGATTTGCGTACGCTATAAGATCCAATGTCGCTATTTATTATTATTCATACAATAATATAATATAATGCACGATATTTATTAAGTAATTAAATAAATAATAGAGATGAATGAGGATTTTTGGGAGGAATCAACTCTAGTGGTGACAGGACCTGGGGTATATTTAAAAGGAAGCTTGAATTAGAACTAAAAAAAAGGACGGCTACGAGTTTACATAAAAGGAATATATAAATGAATAATGAAGAATAAAGTTGTGTGCATTTGAAGGCATTAGCATTTTATTTTTACTTTTAAGTAACATAGTTTGAGGTCAATGTGAGGTCTTTTTAAGATTGAAAGGGGTCAAATATAAAGCTGAAGTAGTTAATTACTCCATGTGATTGATGTCCCTTTTTGTGACTCTTGCTTCAGGGTATATACCCATCATCAACCATATGATCACATGCGTTGTACCTTGGTTTGATGAATTATTATTATTTTTTGTATGATTAAAATTGATAAATTATTATGCAAGGTAATTGATTTAGTGCAAATTTGATTCATACTTTGTCGTACATTATTTATTATTTATTTGCTAGAAAGATTTTTTTTTATAATATAAAAAAACACATCTTGTTTCATCTGATCACGAAGGCTTTATGAATAATATAGATGCATGCTCATATAATTGTCTTCATGACTGATTCATTAAAACAGATTCTTAACATTCAACATTGACCATTTTGATCCGATAAAGTGGCCAATTAAGAGGGCATCGGCACGTAATAAATTGTTAAGATTTCTTAAAAAAAATCACTTTGTATCAAAATACAAATAAAAATGAATTCAAAAAAATTCATGGATTTCACCTAATTTTTTAAAAAGCATATTTTCTATTTTGTCCATAATTGTTGGACAATTTAAGTAATCGGTTTTAATGTGGTATGCTAACTAAAACCTTAAGTATGGAAATATTTGAGTTCAGTACAGGAGTACGTTATCATAGTTTTTGTGTGTCTAAAGAATATAAAGATAAAGATACATGTTTTAAAAATTGATATCATTGATTGAATATTTATACACCAAAATTAAAATAATAAATACGTCTATTTATTTTAACATATTGAGAAAATCTCAATTCTTTAAATATAACTGAATAAGTTAACAATAAATATGTGTCAAACAATGTCGTTATCAAAATCAAAGAAAGGAAAAATATCGTTAATTATTCATCTCGTAAATAATACTAATAACATTTTCTTTTATACATATTGTATAAATTAGTTAAAATTTATATAAATTTCGATAAATTTAAATAAACGATTTAGTAAAATTTATGTGAATTTTAATAATAACAAAAGAGTGTGC
>JBBPBT010000152.1:5887136-5900333 GCA_037974875.1 Cicer bijugum | reverse complement strand
ACACAATACAACGTGGAAACATCAACATTGTAGAAAAATTATAACTATTATGAAATGACAATAAGAGAATAATAATATATGAAAATTGTTACAACACATATATGTTTAAGTATTCAATGATTCGATATAGAGCTAAACTTTCCAAAATAAATACTTGAATTACATCTCACAACAAGTCAATTATTGTAAGATGTTTGATAAAAAAAATGTATCAAGAACACATTTTTTAGATTCAATATTATTTTGTTTAATTCTTTTTCATTTTAGATGACCAAAACATAATTTTCGAGACAACATGTTGAAATTATTGGAGAAATAGATACAGAGAAATTGAAACAAAACAATCAAAATATAAGAATATAACATGAAAACTCTAAAATATGAGAAAAACCACAAATTGTGAAATATAAAAAAAATATATAACACTAAATAAAAATTATTAAAATATATAGACTTCTCTCAAAGTTTTCAAATAATCTAAGACAATTATACTCTCCAAAGTAAATATTTAAATTATGCCTCAGAAACAACGAGTCAATTCTTCCCACAACCAGTAAACAAATATAAACAAAAACAAAGAATTATAAATATAGAAACCAAACAGAAAATTTGATGAATTTACATGTAAGACTGATGAAATAATAACATGTGAACTCTTAGATTAAACAATATAAATGAAGCATTTCCACAACCACAAATTGATGGGATAATTTAGTAATGTACACTTATGGATGCAAAATTATATGTGATGTATTTTGTATGTGAAAAAATATGAGAGATATTGTATGCGGGATAAGACTTTAATTCTAAATTTTATTTATTTAATAAAAAAAATTGACTCAAAATGATGTTATTTATAATTCTCAATGTAATTTTAATTATTTATTTCTATGCCAACATTTAAATTAGATTAATTATACAACTTTTAAAATATTATTATATTTTACATTTGTAATAGTAAAAAATCTATCAATAATTAAAATGAATAGTTTAGTAAAATAATATTTTTTAATTATTATATTTTTTAATATATATGTAAAAACTTTAAACGATATTTATTATGAAATGAAGAAACTTAAATAAATTTAAATCTAAATAAAACTTTTAAATTAAATTTTACAAAAATAATTAATCATATTATTCTCAACCCTCCAAATATCAAAGTTTGTTGTTTCTCTACCGACAAGAATTCACTCAAGTGGCTACTTCACAATTCAATGTCCTATGAATGGATGAAAGGTCAAACACCTGAACAACCATTAATGGCCCTTGCATCCTCTTGTTTTCCACAAATTAAGAAATAGTTTTGATTAATAAACAAAATTCAAATATACTCCTACATTTTAATACTGTATATTTATTTAATATACACTCTAACATTTTAATACTAGTATATTTATTAAATTTAAGAATATAATTATCAAAAAAATATAGACGTAACCTTAAATTTTGACTTATAAAAAACTTAAAAATTAAAAAAGACATAAATAAAAAAATTCTAAAAAGCTGACAATTTAAAGTAACTGAAAAGTAACACTAGCATCATTCCTCCGAGGCAGAGCCGAAATATTCGACCATATTTGTAGTACCAAAACTTAATTCTATGTTTAGGATAACAAAAACAAAGTGTCATCTTCAATTATTTTGCCAACTTGCGTGACTTCATGCTCTTCTCATAGATACTACAAGTCAAAAAATGTTCATCTAGTTACCAATATTATATTCATTAGGTAATTATTGATTTTGGTAGTTATGTATGTGCAAGTAGCATTTTCAATTTTCAAGATATAACTATAACCAAGCAATCTAACATGGTAATAATTCAGTCAATCTTGTTAATATCACCCCCTCCCATTATCCCCCAATTGAAAATAAGTTAATTTCCACATTAATTTTTTGTGTGTGTGTGAATTGGATATTATCACTCAAATCTGAGTAGGATCAAAATGGACGGCAAAACTCTTTCTATATTTCTAGAACCTCTAGTTAAGTTAGAAGAGATCCTCACTACTTGAATATTGACAATCAAATTTAGGAAATTGATAAAACTTGGTTTTATCTATATATTGCATGATCTTCAAAATTATTTCTTGCAAGGATTATGTAACAAAGATTGTTCACAAGCAAGGTATAATTTTTTAGCATACCAAAATTACAGGGTTTGTAATCTATCTACAGAATGCAGGAGGAGGGTGATATAGATATGCTGCTGCACAAAGTGAGACCTGTTATCTGTGCAAGTGAAAAATAAATTAATAGACTTCAACGTTCCATTGCTCCGCCTTCTTCAATTGTCTCTTGTACTCGATCCAATCGATACCTACAACACATAACAAACACGACATAATATGACTTGAATTTGTCCAATTCTCTTTTGTATGTTGTAATGAAAATTCAAGTTAAGGACGAATTGTTTGGATCTTAGTTGAAATAATCATTGGTCGGACTTTACTTTTCTTTTGATTAAAATTCGGAATTATCAGGACTCATCTATGTATCTTACCGTCTTTGGCAGCGAGTGACACCATTATGTCATCAATTCCCTTTTCCATTCCTTTGAGTCCACACATGTAAACAAAAGTGTTGTCTTTCTTAAGTAACTCCCACAACTCTTCTGCATATTGAGCCATTCTGGTTTGGATGTACATTTTCTCTCCTTTTTCGTTTACTTGCTCTCTACTCACAGCAAAGTCAAGCCTGAAGTTCTCAGGTGCTTTCTCCTTCATCTTTTCAAATTCCTGTCACATACAATCAAAGTAGTATAAGCTTTTCATTGTACAAAACAAGTAGCTTATGTTCTTGAATGGTGAGAAAAAGTTTGATTCATCTAACCTCCTTATAAAGCAATGAACTGCTTGTGGGGACACCTAAGAAGAGCCATGCCAAACCATTGAACTACAAATATCATATATGACAAAAGCTCAAAACTAAGTTAATCTCAAATATGGTTAGCACAAAAACATCATTTTTATAATACTAAACTTTTAGTTTCTAATGTAGCAGCCACTTTACTTTTCTTATGCTTACTATGCAAATAAATCTATAAAGATAAAAATATCTCTATGTTGTTGCAATAAAATAGAGCTCCTATCATCTAGTAACATCGATCATTCGGTAGTGATTTCTTCATGCTTTAGTCAAGAAGTATGCAAGTTTTGTGTACACTTACCTGGTAATCTTCGTGTTTTTCGAAGAACATTTTCCATAAAAATGAGCGAAATGGAGCAATTCCAGTTCCAGTTCCCAACTGCAAAATGCATTTTAAAGATCAAGGGAGAAAATCAAAACAATATTCGCGACTAAAAAAAGGCTCAATTATCATTTTCAATTTAGATGGAGATGATTAAGTAATATACCATGATGATGGTGGCATTAGGATCTTTTGGCATAAGCATTTCTTTACCAACTGGTCCAGTAATCTTTACTTCAGATCCAGGCTTCAAGTCACCTGAACAAAGAGGACCAGAATGGTGATTGCTAGTACTAAATGCAACTAAGAGTAGTGGACATGACACATTTACACTCAAAACCTTATACAAAAACATACACTCAAATGCAAAAGTAAAAACATTCATCCTTACACAAGAAATTTGAGCAGACTCCCTTGACAACTTCTCCACTGTCATTTGTGTACACAAGACGTTTCACACATAGGGAAACCTGTATCAAGGCAAGATATCAAAATCAGGTAAAAGTAAAACTTAGCATATAGTTATAGACTTATAGTACTTGTCAATGACACAAATTCAATAAAACTCACAGTTTTGGAGTCTCCAAAATCACCAATGGCACTGCTAGCAATTGAATACAATCTCAGCTTGTGAGGCTTGCCATTCTTGTCAATACCATCTGGAACTACTCCAATTGATTGTCCTTCTCTGTAAGGAACCTCTCCTATAATAATAATACAAATATTAGTCTTTTGATATAACTACAATTCAAAACCTTGTTATAAAAAGTGAAGGAAAAAGTACTAGTAGAGAAAATAAAATGTATGAGCACACACCCTCAGTGCTGAAAACCATGTGCCAAGTTTCACCAGGTGCATCATCCCCAGTGATCTTTGTGTTGAGAAGGCACCTCCCAATGTATGGTTCCTTAGGTTTGAACTTGTTAACAACTATACCTTCATCCTGTTTCTTTGATATCTTTTCTACCTTAGCAGGTGCTTCTGTAGTAACTTGTGCTCTAATGGGACCAACCCTTCCACTTATAGAAACATTATTATCTCTATATTGCAATGAAACCTGACAAACAAATTTCATATTACTATCTAATTTTCTAATTCTTGTAATTTAGTCAGATATGATCCTATATTTGCAATCTGAATTGCATCTGTAAGGAAGAATGGAACATACCTTCTTGAAGACAAGTCTTTCAGGAGCAACAACAGATGTCCTGATGGGAAGGGAAGTGGAGTTGGAGTAAGGAAAGGAGACTGCGGCTGTAACTGCAGCAGCCATGTTATTGTTGTTGTAAGAATTGAGAAGATAGAGAGAAAGAGAGAGTAATGTTAATTAATTAAGTGATGATATGTATATGCAGTGTTTGAGTGAGTATAGTTTTTTTTTTCTGGTTGGAGAGAGGATATTAAGATTGAGTGGATGAAATTTGTAAGGAAAAGCAGTGGTAGATATGATGTGAAGATAAGTCTATCTGTATGTAAGATACTTACACCTGCGATGACCATTTTAGCCTAAAGGGTGTTTGGTCAATAGATGTCTAGATCATTTTTATGAGATCATGAGGACATAAGATTTAAGGTTAGAGAGCAGTGAAGGAAGCTAACTTATTTGTATTATTCGATCCATATAGTTTCTATATTTTGTTGATATTTTGGTCTTTTCATAGGCCATTTATATCAGCTTAATATATTGAAAATTCCAATTTTTTTTTTCTTTATTTTAGTTTCACCATATTTATGTTTTTGGAATTTATCAAAATATTAGTTTTAATATTCATCTTATATGTTTTAAATTTACATTTTAAAAAAATAATGTTGTTAATGTCAAATTTATGAAATAAATAGATAAATCTATCAAAAATTTGATAATTACTTTTAGAGTTATCTTTATAAAAATCAGTAGAACTCTTAAAACGAATGAGTCTTTATGAGTCAGTCCACCCAATCCGCTAAAACATAAGATCTGAATTTAATAATCTCATCCTGAATTTTTTAAATTTTTTTGATTCGGTCTGAATAAATTTGTTGTCCTTTCAAACTAGGCCGTATGAATATTGATAGTTCACAATATACAAAATTAATTTTTAAAAATAAAAATAATAAAATTAAGTCACATACATAAAAATTGAATCAAAAGAGATCAAATTTACTTACATATACAATATCCAATAATAACACTCATTGAAATTGATTCCTTTTTTAATAAATTTATAATAATAAAATATAATTCAAATTACAAGAGTTACAAACAAATTTAAAGAAAATAATATTAAAAATAATATACAAAATATATGTCTAGAGCTGAATTTAGATAGTATTTTTTTATTCCGTTTCAAAATAAGACTTTTTAGCCTGACCTATAAAAGTATGCAACCCGCTAGAATTTACTCTCAATGAGTAGTCTTTTTTTACACATCGGGTAGAGAACAGAGTGAATATTACACAACATAATTCAATTAGGTGACCCAATAAGATTTGAGTATTTTGAAATGAGTTTTCCTATATGTTCCAGATTGGGCCAAGACCCACTCCTTAAGGACTTCGGACCAACCCTGCTGCCAACAGATAGAAGTTGAGAAATGTACCATGTATCCCTTCATTTTAACTTTTTATCATTATTCTAAATGAAAATATTATTTTATCCCTTAAAAAAAAAATTTCACTCAATTATTCATCCCATTTTTCAAAATTTATATTATTATTCCTAAATTTTCAAACTTTCAAAATATAAAAAAAAAAGTGATTTTTTTTATATTTTTAAAACTTTTGATAAATACGAAAATTTTGAAACGTAATTTTTTAAAATATTGACATTTTCGAAAATTTTGATAAATCTGACATTTTCGAAAATTTTGATAAATATGACATTTTTGAAATGTATTTTTCCAGAATTGATAAAAAAAAATTTAAAACTTTTGAACAAGTTGAAATCTTCGAAACATAATTTCTCAGATTTTCGAAGGTTTCCATTAATTCAAAACTTTCGAAATAGGAAAATTTTCAGATTTAGAAACATTCGAAACTTTTCAAATTTTCAAAATGTAATTCTTATTTCAACAAATTGAAACTTCCGAAAAAGTTCAAAAAATTTGGAATTTTCTATTTCAGAAGTTTTAAATAGTTCGAAAGTTTCGAGAATTTTAAAAATTGTCATTTCGAATTTTTTAAAACTTTTGAATATTTTAAAATTTTGTTAAATTAAAAAATAAAATTATATTTTGATATTAATTAGGGGTAACAGATTTAAGTGGGGTGTGTGCTAGAAAACTCATAGAAGTTGTGTACACAACTTCACATGGACAATTGTGTTGCGCAATTTGGGCTGAATCTGAGCCCAGCACGCGACGGGCATGAATATAGCCCGTTTTGACCGGACACACGTGTGTGTAGAAGCTTGGGAGCATTTTACATGTGTTTTGACTGAGTTTATCTTAATCTTTGATTAAGTTCCATTCAGTATTATTGGTGTCCCATGCGATCAAGATACTAGGCCCGGTCGGCAGATTAAGAAATAATCATATACAACATTTCATTTAATATACAGTTGGACTTGTGCTTAAATCTTGTTGAGAGGTTGTTTGCAACTTGTTGTCGTATATAACCCTATTGTTTATCCTTTCCAAGATGATAGTGAAGAGTGCTTCTATTACAATAAGATATTGTTACAAACTACGTTACTAACCAAGTTGATATATTTGCTTCAAAAAAATAAAACTTGCATATTTTATTATGGTCAAAACGCATTATAATGGCTGCATGATAAAATCATAATGCACAGAAGCAGCCCTGACGTGGATTAGTTTGAACTTGTCCAACTCCAGCAGTCGAATGTTGTTGGGACCATGATACACATTGCCAAAACTCATGTCAACTACACTTTTGCGTATATTCCCTGCATTCTATTCGTCCAACAAAAGTTGAGGAATCATTCAAAAGTATTCTTTTTCAGGTTTTTTCTATTTGGTCCAACACATAAGAGTTGGTAAATTATTTTAGACAGCAAAGTCTGCAATATGTCCCTATCTACTTTGAGGGTAAAATTTAAAAAGTATCCTCATAAAAGACCCAGTAGCAATATTACACAATTATTCGCACAGCATTATTTGATTTCGACTATTGAAGCACTAAAACAATCTCGAACGTTGATTGTGATTAGACAATTGTGGATCGTACACCTATAACTGCGTTACGCAATTTCTGCAGGTAATCTGCTTCCCCTCACAAGATAAATAGGGAAAGGAAATTACTGTTTGGCAGAGTCCATAAAAAATTAAATGTATCTCATTGATTAATTTTCATCCACACCTCTATTTTTTTCCCCCAAATGGTTGAATTACTATTACTACCGAGTTTTTGATTGGTCAAGTAGCACTTTGTGTATTTTCGACAATGCTAAAAGAGAAATGACCATTTATGCCATGTTTCATCATAGAGGTGTGGATGTCAGACAAAGATAATGACACGTATTGGATATCTGATATGTCTTTGATCTGAAGCATTGGTGCAAGAAAAGTTAGTTTGCATCTATCTATACTTGACATATGGGGAATACTAGTTGAAAAGCAAAGGAGGATTTTGCAACATTTGGATTAGGAAAACAATTCCCAAGACAGTTGAAAATGAATCTGGACATATGAAGAAATAAATTGATTGTGTATACACACTCAAGAAGAATGATACAGAACATAAGAATCATGAAAGACAGAAAAACCAATTTACATTTACAATGATGATGACAATGTACTACTCTTCTTCCTACTGATGTAATTTATGATGGAATCCTCTTGAACCTCTAGACTGATAAAGCTCCAAACTACTCTTGGCTTCTTGCAACAATGCCTCAAGGGTTTCATCATGTTGCACGAATGATTGCTTGGACGCCCATTCAAGCACTCCAAGCACCTCAGCCAGAGCAAGTTCTTCACTATCCGGCACGTTCAACGCAATGTACGAGAGCAGAACCAATGCTGGAACCTGAACCATTTGTTCTCCAAAATACACAAGCTGAATCAAGAGTTTCGCCCCGCCTGCACTTATGATTGCCTTGGAATGATCAACATGAAGGTAGTTTTCACTGCAGGCAAATTTCGTGAGAGCTATCGATGCCTCCCTAGAAACCTCTGCCTCTCTTTCATCAAGAAGTTTCACCAAAGGGCCAATCATCCTCCTCTCAGTAGCCTTGAACGTCCTTGCCAAATTCCCAATCACCTTGACACAAGGAATCAATAGATCTGAATCTGCTTTCTCAATTATCTTAAGCACTTGATCAACAACTGCTTTGCAGGCAGGAGAATTAGGCTTAAATGCAGATTTCCTCAATTCAGCATCTTTCTCAGCCACAGCAGTAATCTCCATCAACGCCATAGCAGAATTATACTGCACAGCCTCCGGTCCTTTCTCAAGTAAAACAGCGAAACACAGCAAAGCCCTCGATTCGGTAATGCTCCGACAAATCGGCACATTACCCTTAGCCAAATGCCAAAGAGCCCTTGCTGCCATTTCCTTCATGGTTGCCTTAATCTCAGGATCTTCACATTCCCTTCCCTTCATGTTAATTGCCGAATGCGAATAATTTCTATGGTGATTATTATGATTATTTCCTTGTTTACCACCATCATTACCACCATTGCCATTGGACAAAGAGTTCTGATTTTGATTTACTTCATTTCCTTGTGTAGGTTGCTTAGTAGCAGCATGAATTGCCATAGTACTTGTGATCACTCTATGCAAATTTCTCGGTCTTTCGCCTAATGGATGTTGCGGTAACCGACCTTGTTTATTTCCTCCTCCTCCTCCTCTGCCACCGCTGCTGCCATCTTCATTTTCATTTCCTTTCTTGGTAGTATTTGAATTAGAATGATTAGCCATGACAACGGCGTGGATTGAAGTGGGTTTGATGCTAACAATAGCATACTTACTATGTTCTTCAACAGTTTCAAAAGCAAGATGACCAACAAGCAACCTAATAATATTATTCTGAGCAAAAAGGTCCTGACATTTAGGATAATTAGCAGCAAGTTCAGAAACAGCCCAAGCAACAACACCTTGAACTTTCATAGGACCTTCTTTAAGAATCTTACCAAAAACAGAACAAACACCAACATGAATCATATGTTCAACGCTCTCAGCATCACGACCCAAAAGCCCAATAGCTCTAGCAGCATTCTCTTGACCATCCACTTTCCCTTCTTTAATAAGCTTCAAAAGTGGACCCACACCACCTTCTTCAATTATAAGCTTCCCGTAACGGTCACTCCCACGTGCCAGTGACACGAGCGAAGCCGCTGCATCCGACCGATCTTCTTGTGAGCCAGTGTAAAGTATAGCGATCTGTTCCCAAATGAAACAGAGAATAGGTTCGTTGGCTGCGATTGGAGGAAGTCCGAGATACTCACCACCGCGATCGTCGGCGGAGGCGGAGACACGGAGGAGCCAAGAAACGTCGCCGATTGAATTTTCGAGATGAGACGATGTTTTACGGAAAGCAGCGGCCGGGATGATTGTGAAGACACGCTTCATGAGACCGTTAGCGCGACATTTGAGGACTAAAGAAAGTGCTTTGTCGAGCACCTGTTCGGTTTCTTCAATGATTCGTTTAGTTGGACGTTCGTAGAGATCGGAACTTGCTCTTGCTGCTTGACGGAGAAGAGCGGAGAGTTTGTCGGTTTTGGATTTGAGTTCGGAGCATTCTTGTTTGAATGAACTTGCTTCGTCTGCTGCTTTAGTTACATGGTCTGCTAGTTGGATCGGTTTTGCTAATATTTGTTTCACTATGTCACCCATTGATTCAACTTTATTTTGTGATGTTAAGTTTAATTGAGATGAATGGCATCAATATGAAGGACTTATAGTTGGGTTGAAGAAGAGATGTTTACGAGGTCAAACGCGCTTAGACCTTACTCGGATTTTCATCAGCCCAACGTAGATTCTACACCCTCAAACCTCCCTTTTGTATTCATCAAAATTCACTTTTCGGATTTGGACGGATTCACGTCTTTAACTTTTTTATTTTTCAATCCTAATTATATTGAAATATGTTTTTAAATATTTCTTATGTTAATTGATTAAAATATGTTTCCCTTAGTTAGTGACGTGCAAGATTAACATTTTATTGAAATGTCATAAAATTTATAGATATTCTCTCCCTCGTGATTTTTCGAAGATCTATTTTGTAAAGATAAATCTTCCAAGTTAAAAATGGAAAATAAAATTAGGTATAGAAGGTACATAACAAAAGTGAGATTTTTTAATTTATCGGTGATTAAACTGGCGTAGTTTCCTTTCGCAAATTTGGTTGCCGTTTTTCGGATGAAAAGAAAGGTTAACTGATTATTTTGTTTTATTCGAAAAATTCACTTGAATCCAAAGATTCGTAAACTAAAGTACTGCTTGTTTTTAAGGCCCTGACCCTGCTGAGTTCAGAGGCTTCGGTGTTGTTTTAGACTCTTCTGATCTGTTTCAGAATATGTCAACGATTTGCCCCACCCCACCACAATCTTATTAACTGTATTTATTGAATAAATTATAATTTTCATTAATTTATGAATTTAAAGATAGTTGAATTTTATGCGAATATTCTATAAGTGGTCCATCTCACTATTTAAAAATCATCACAAAAAATTTGAGTCACATCTCATAATAATATTCTTTAAAAAAATAATAGTTTACAAATATTCATTGTTTTATAAATAAGATAATGATATTATTAATGTTAATTTAATATATATATATATATATTATTTTTATTTTTTATTAAACTAGTATCATTAAAACAATTATTTATTCATAAAAAAAATATTTTATTAACGTCTATTTTTAAAAAACGACATAGTTAACCATTAAAATTTTAAATATTTTTTAAAATTGATATATGACATATCATGATCCATATTAAAATTTAATTTAAAAGTAATATATTATTTCATACAAACATTCGATAAAAATACATTATTTTGTTATTGCATATCTTTAATATGAATATTTTGAAATTTGTATGATTTGAAGAAAAAAATTGTTTTTTTAATTGGATGAAAGTGAATGTTTATTAAACTATTAATGCCAAAAGATTAATTTAAAAATAACCTAAATGATTAAATAAGACTTGTATATAATAATTTAGATAGCAATAAAACATGTTTTTGGAACACTAAGTCTACATATTATTTAATTCAATATATATTTAAATTTATAAAATAATAAAAGAATGTTATAATATATAATCAAATAAATTAATTTATAACTTGCATAATTTCGAAAACAAATGATGCCCTTCTAAAGCACCCATGGCATGCGCAATTGTTGCATAATTTGTGTTTTCGATTACATTTTTCCAATAGTCATAACTCAAAAGAACTAATTTGGTGGTATCACTTACAAAAACAAAGTACGAAAACCGGACAAATAAAAGTTGCTGGAAAACGTGGTGGCAAATCAAAACATTATAGTGTTATTGAGACAATTTACAAACATACTATTAGTACACATCTAAAATGCATATAAGCTTATATCGTGGAAACATCCTCTTCTGGACTATCTACTTAAAAACTAGTACAGATGAATAGTGGTTGTCAATGTCATGACAATTCTATGCAAAACATTACCGAATCTTAACTTTTTCTGTCATATGTTGAACTTTACAAAACATTACGGTTCATCAATAACCCAACACATAGATGCTGCTCATCATGATTGAAAACTTTACGAGCACTCATCATTGTCTCCATAATATGAAATTTAGTTATCAGCTTCACCATCCACATATTGTTATAACATGTAGACATAAGGCGTTTTAATATTTTTCAAGGTCCGTTTGAATATAAAAATTTGGATTTTATATAAAAATATATATTTTAATAATATAAATTATTTTAAAATATTATATTTTTATTGAATGAAATATAAAAAAAAATTAAATTGATTTATTTAAATTCATCAAAATAAATAAATTATAAGTTACATCTAAATATAATTTTAAATTAATATTAATCGTTTGACTTTTAAATTAATATTAATCTTCTTATCAAAACAAACTTTTTAATTATATGTGACGTTTAGTGATATTTTTCGTTTGTGGACTCATTCATTAACCAAAAGGTCTTGTTGAACTCAATAAAATCTGATGCAATGAATTTTTTCCTATACAATAAACTAATTTTTATTGAACTTTGATGTTTCTTTGATTCCATTGAAATTTTTAATCAATGTGTCACAATTATTATAAACAAATAAAAAATTGGGGCCCTAATAATTTTGGAGTGCTATGGACCATGTTGTATGGGGCAATCACCGGGTCTACATGAATGCTTAAATGGACTTTCAATCATAAAATCAAATTTTTTAGTTTCTTATTTTATAATTTGTGGGATTTAGTTGGTCTTCGTTTTTATGATGCAGTATATTCATTAATAAAATGGTAGTGTGTGACACAACTAAATTAGATAAAATATATTTATATTCAACGTTTTTCTTTTTCTTTATAAATATTTGTTTATGTTGTTGCTAATAAAGGTGATCATGAATTTTTGCTAAAAAAAATAAGAAAATGGATAAATTAATTACATGAATTCAATTCAATTGTATCTTGTCATTTTTAATTAAGTAATAATTGATGCAATGTCATAAAAAATGAAAGGAACTAAAAAAGTCTCACAAATTGTAAAATAGGTGAACAAAAACTTGAATTTAAAAATAAAGAATTAAAAAGTTAATTTTAAATAAAATTAAGAGATTAAAAATGCATTTAGACTTAACATGTATTATATATTATTTTTTTATGCAGGAAGAGATTTCGTGTATTTATACAATAATTTATTGATAAGATTTAATTTTAATTAGAAGACTCAAATTTTTAACATGTCATAAGAATATAATGTTCGACTGAATTTATTGAACTTAAATATGAGCCATCTAATTATAATTGAATTTGCATATGAATGTAGGAGATCTCTATTAGTAGGAAATAAAAAATCCTTGTTTTTAGGTTTATAATAGTCACAATCAATTAATCAATCATA
>JBBPBT010000152.1:5851772-5863645 GCA_037974875.1 Cicer bijugum | reverse complement strand
TTCTTTTGTTGACAAATCTTATCATGTTGGTTTCAACTTACAATATACTCCAGCAAGAGTCCATATTAGAAGCTAGTTCATCCGAATTATTATACCGGTATAATATGAGATGAGATAAAAGAAAAAAGAAAAAAAAAAGATTGTGATTGTGACATCAATTGTATAATATGAGGTGATCTTCTTAGCACAAATCAACCTCATTTTATAAAATAATATTTTTACCGCTCCAATTGCACCTTATGTTTATCTAATTATTGATTTTGAAGTCGTTAATTTGTCCAAGTCTCCGTCCATTAATCTTGATGTCAAAAGTTATTTTCAAAATTCCAATACTGAATAATTCTTATCTTCTAGAGGTGCATATCAGTGTCACAAGGAGCTGGAAGATAAGTGATGAAATTTTTGCTTCTTTGAAATAAATTGTGACAAATTAAGCCAATTATATCTTTACCGTTCAATCCATCAAATCATTGTCGACCAATGCAAATATGGAATAACTTTATAAGAAAAATTAACATTATAATATACTTGCGGTGAAGAATAAAAGTTCACATGTGCGGCGGGTATATATATACACACACATTTGACCCATGAAATAAGGAAACAATTACTTTTTGGTTCTTCCACGTTTGAGGTGGTGTCTTTATAGTTTTTGAATTTTGGATGTATCAAAATTATTTTTGAATGCATATGTTGTTTGTTAATTTTTTTTTGAATGTGTCTTTGATTATATAATTTGGTATTCAAACATATTTTTCGTTAGTTATTTTAATTAATAGGTTTATTTTCAAAAATCCGTAGATTTTATAATTTCAATTCATTTAGAGTTTATAGTACATTCTCTCAAATATTTAATATCAAAATTATGGTTTAAATCATTATGTGCCGCATCGTGTGAAAGTGATCTTAATTATTTGAATATATATGAATAACTAACAAAATGAATTTTAACTTCGAATATAATTAAGTTCTGGAATACATTCAGTGATTTTAGTTTCTTACATGACTATTATTAGTATGTTATGGATTGAGATTCCTAAGAACCAAATAGCTAAGGAGTGATTCACTCATTACTCACTATGAGTACTCTGTTTTTTTAGCAACTATGAACTTAGTGAATTTTCTGGCGAAAAAAAAAAATATATAATGTTAACAAGTGTTCAATAAATTTTTTAAAGATACTACTTAAGAATTTAAATATAAAAATATTATATTAAAAAATAGATTAGAAATTGTGTATATAATTTTTTATTTTTTGAATTCTTATCAAATATTATTTGAACACTTACTAGTAGAACTCAAAAATAAAATATAATAAAATTGTTTAACTATATTATTAATGTGAAGTACTAAGTGATTTTGTCAATTTTCGTATTTTAAGAGTCTATTCTTCCAATCATATTTTTTCATTCACAAAACTCAAATCCAAGTCCTTGAATCCTAGTCATTTTCCACTAAT
Organism: Cicer bijugum; assembly: GCA_037974875.1. Classification (NCBI taxonomy): domain Eukaryota; kingdom Viridiplantae; phylum Streptophyta; class Magnoliopsida; order Fabales; family Fabaceae; genus Cicer; species Cicer bijugum. The sequence goes on along the minus strand of JBBPBT010000152.1, from coordinate 5,862,186 downwards.
ACCACTAAATAAAATTGATTTTTTCATATTCCAAACTTCTTGGACCAAATTACAATGTTCAGCACTATATAATAAAAGAAAAATGTTTCCAAACATATCCAAATGAAACCATGTTACCACAATTAGTGAATTAGAAATACAAACTATTTTGAGAATAACAATTAAGTTGAGTTCAAAGATATAACAAAAATTGCTACCATCTTCTTAAAGTGCTGGGAAAAGCTCATTGAGTCTACAAGGCAAATGATAGAATTCATCATTTCTAACATCTGCACTATATAAACTAAACCTCTCCCACCATTTTAAACCACTATCATTTTTAGTTGCTTCATCATCTTCACGAGTAAGTGTGAGATCCAAAAATAATGCAACCAAGGAAGCAACCGTTATATGTGACATGAAGATCACACTTATAATATCATATAACTGCACAATATACACATTGAAATTAATAATCACATAAAATTAAACATATGTTTTTGGTTAAGATATATATCTTACCCATCTAGGACTTCCATGTTCATGCTTTACATGAAAATATTCTGAGAAATATTGTGGTATGGAGATTCCTAAGAAGAGTGAGAAGCCCAAAACAAATTTGGTTCTGAAACTGTTGAGGTTGCAGAATTGGAGAAAACTAAAACCAGCAGAAGCTACATATTTTTTCAAATTATCAACATTGTTAGTTTCTATATATGTATAACACAGCCACAAAAGCATAAAGAGTATATTAGATTGAATGAACTTGTTACTTACACACATAGCCGAATAATACACAATATAATGCTGCCATGATTGGGAAAGGAACAGAAGCAAAAATTGCTCCAAATTTTCCTGATTGAAAGGGAAAAAAAAATTAGTTTCCAACATGAGATATATCATAAGTTAATTAGAGAACAATAAAATTTGGAAAACATAAGAAATCAATTCTTTACATATTTAGGAGGAAAAGGCACTATGCTTAAATAGAAATATTAGTTCATCATCAAGATCGAAACCTGTGGATAAAAATGTTTATGTGGTAGTGTCGTGTCTAGTGTTTATGTCAAACTCGTTTATTCCTAAATCTAGTTATTTATTCCTAAATCTAGTAAACTACCAAATAAAAGATGATCAAAACAATACCAAAAACAGAGAAGAAAATCATAAATCCAGCTGATATTTGAATTACTCTTCTGCTTCCTACTCTTGTTAATGCAAGTAAACCAGCATTTTCCCTAAAACAAGAGTAAACCATAGTCAGAAAAATCAAAGAAAATAATGGAATAAAAAACACAATAAATTATTAGGCTAAACTTACACTGATGCTGTAGTTCCAGTTACACAACCATACATGCCACTAAGCAAAGCACCAACACCCTAAAATCAAAACCAAAATGACATGTTTCATTTCATGAAGGAAAAAAATGTCAAAAGAGAATTGAAAAGATATATTGAATCCTACCACCCAACCGGCTCCGCGACTGATAACAGAAGGTGGCACTGGTGTTGCACTTCCATATCTTGCAGCAGCATAGGATGCACCAGTATACTGCAAGTGATAAACATTTTTGAACAAGTGACTAACTAGTACACTTGCATTGATTCTACTTATTTATGATAAGCCTTAAACTTTATAATTATATACCTCAAAAAGAGATACTAAAGAAGCAGCCATCATAGCAAAAGTTTCTGCAGCATTGAAAGTAGGACTCCCCCATTGGAAGGGGTAAGGAAAATACACCCTGCATAAGTTGAATGTACATTAGGCTACAAATTATGCTGTTTAAATCCTTAAAGGCATAAACATAAATAGAACTAACTAAACATTATAAAATTATCAGTTAATTAACACATTTCTCTTACCAAGGAGCGGCACTAATGAGTCCAGCACGATCTGTCCGGCAACTAATCTGAGTACTTTCTGACTTGCGATTATATGCAGTTGAAGATGTTAGAAGCTGTGCAAATAGCCATGCACTTACAACCGTAATTAGCACCGCATACCGGTCATGTATAGCCTTCAAACTTGTAAAATACCGATGAACATACTGTACAAAATTAACAATTAATTACTAACATTAGTTATTTAAAAAAAACTATTACACTGATAGTACAAAAGAGGAACTACTTGCCTGTGAGGTGAAAACCATAACAATTAATGCAGGAAGTCCAATTTCAACACATTTAGCAAGCTGCAAAATTGATTGACAAATGCTAAACATTACACAAATCTAATGTTGATTCAAACTTATAAAAAGCATATTGTAAAATTACCATTGGGAAACCCATTTGATAGAGACCAAGTCCAGTGAAAGCTATATATGGAACTACAGAAAGTGGACTCAGGAACCTGTGAAAGAATAATGGTTTAAAAAGCAATGTGGATTAAGAAACACTGCAAAGAAAGTTGTAGATGCTAACCTAACTGCATTCCTCCAAAAACCAAAAAATCCAATAGCCATTTGAAAACTTGCACTTATGATCAATGCACCTTGAATCCCCTTCATTGTCATCATAAACCTCTAGGAAAATAAAACAAGTCAACAAAACACTAACAAGTGAAACATTTTATATCCATTTATAACATTTAATAGTCTCATTTACCTCATAAGGGTCTGTATAAGAATGATATCTTTTAGCTTGGATTATAGAAATTATAGGTATTATGTAAGTGTATGAACCAACAACTACCGTCGGCAACCGCGTTCCGAAAAACGAATGAAGTAATGTGGTTACTCCAGAAACAAACAGAAGGGACTGCATCACTCTAGCTTTCTCAGGCTACATTGAATTAAAGCATTTGTTTCATTAATACTATCATAAAAATTGTTTTAAAATAAAATGAAAATGGTTCAGAAAAAATTCTCACATCTCCTCCACCCATTTGAGGGACAATTATAGTTGGAATTAGAACTGTAATGCCAAGAGTTAGAAGATAATGTTGGAATCCTAATAACACAGCTTGACCTGCATGATGATCAAACATTGAATCAAATCATATATTGAAGTTACTATATATTGTGCAGCAATGATAAGTAAAGAAAAGTGACTCACGCCATGGAGGTGGACTGTTAATACAATATTGAACTCCAGGAAGTTGCTCTTTCACAGGATGTGCTGAAGGCTTCACTTCCTCTGCTTTTTGGCCTCCACCTCCATTTTTGTTGCCACCACCACCACCACCACCACCACCATTATCACCTCCACCAGATTGAGCCATTGCAGGGCAGTAGCAAATGTTAATACAAATATATTGTAGTTCAAGTTTTCTAATTTTGTTGGTGTTTAAGTGTTCTATTTAAATAAAATCAAATTGGTTTGAATTGTTCAAAATGATAATAATTAATGATTTCAGTTACAAGAATTATAATCATATGTCATGAATATAATTCTATAACTGTCAGGTCATTATTAAATGATATTCATATCCTTTATTTTTACTAATGATATTCATATGCTAATGAGCATAATCAATTATTTTAGCTTTAATTGCACTGATTAGTATTTGAATTTGAATTTCGAACTGCTTAAACGAAGATTGAGGTATTTTTTTGTAGAGCGGGTATTTTACCTTTTTCAAATATTTTTCTTTTAATTTATTATGGAGATTCAAATTTGGTTCCTTTAACGTACAAATGTGATTTAATTTTGAAAATTTTGAGGGACTAATTATAGATATTTTTCAATGACTAAAGCAGATTTTCACATTGTTTCTCTCAAGGATTAGAATGTGTTATTACTCTTATATTCACTTCGTTCTTCGTCTCTATTTTATAAGATCATAACTCAATACTCTCAATTAAACTTCAATCAAAGAATTCTCTTATGTTTATTAATGAATTTTAATGATTGATTCTCACCCATTAAAACGGTGTAATATAAAAATAGTTTTAATTATATAATAGGATAAAAAAATTTCAAGTAAAAAGTATTTCAAACTATTTTTAGATATTCATATATTTTATCTAACTTAAGTTAAAGTATATATTTTTTTTTTGGGACAGAAAATTAAAATGTAACTTCGATGTTGAAGTAAATTTAAAACAACATTTAGCAGATTGAATTTAGCTTAATTAGGAAAAAAGAGCTCGGTAAACTTGGTTTTTGCATATAGCAAAAGAAGAAAGAGACAGAGATGAAGAATAAAGCGGACAACTAAATCTAAATATATCCAATGGGACGATTATTTGCAGAAGATATATCTTTTTTTCTTTCATTTTGGGTAAAATAGAAGATATTTATTTATAGTTACACATTACATGTTATGGCACAAGTAAATCCAGAAAACCCTGACATAAAAATGATGTACACTGATGGACACTCTCAACTTTGATACCTGAAGCCAATCCAAGCAGGGTCTACACACTCTATGAAACACTTCTTGACACAGTCCTCTAGAATAAGCTTAACACAATCCTCTGTGAGACGCCATAGTCAATATAACAGTAGTTTCAGAGTTCCATAGAATGAAAAGAGAGTGAAAAATGTGCAGAACATATATCTCAATGGCTTCAACACAATCTGCCCAGGAGATCATCTTAAAAGGGAACTCCACCACTCTCACATCTGAATTATCTCAGCCTCTGAAACACTTCTAATCTAGATCCTTCGCTGACGCTGAGTTGGACTTGTTACATTTCGAGAACTAATGCTTGCAGTTCTTAAAAGTCTCCGGAATTCCGGTAAGCTGATCTTTCCATCTTTGTCAATATCAGCTTCCTCGAGCAAAGGATCAATGGAACCTCTCATACCAGTATGCTAAAAAGCCAAAATGGAAGTGATATTAGTTGCAGCGAATATATATCTGATGTTGAAAAAATTGCTTTATAAAACGAGTGAATCAGCAATTTAATCCTCAAAAATTGTCGAAGTCAAATAATTTGGTCTCTAATAATAACAAAATTTGAAAATAATCATTGAAGTTGAAAGTTCTCGATTACATTAATCCTTCCAAGACAATTTGAAGGACTACTTAACTAACTCAAAATAATTAATGCAATCAAGAATTTTCAATTTCAATGATTATTTTGAAATTTTATTATTTTCAGAGACCATATTGTTTGAAACCTATACTTCAGGGTCTAAATTGGTGATTCACACTTCTACAAACATATACACAGAGCTAGACGCAGTAGATTTTCTAGCTTTGCTCAAACACCCCTCACCTCAAAATAACACAAACATTGATAAAGGTTGCAAAAATCTATTCACTGCCCGTTTGTTTTAACAGAGGAATTAAAAAAATCACGGTGAGCCACCATGATTTTGTCAATTCCAACGCCAAATCAAACATAAGCTAAATACAATGCAGGAGAACCACTTCATATTTAGGGAAAGAGTTTATCATAAAATATGTTTAGGGAGATTGGGAAAGACATCAGACTAACCATTCTTAGTTCCTCTGGAGTAATAAAGCCATCTTTATCTATATCAAATTTCTCAAAAGCAGCCTGTGACCGTTGCTGCCACTTGTCAGAGTCATGTTCCTCCAATTGATGCACGTGTAATGTAGCTGCTACAAACTCAGTGAAATCTACTAATCCATCTGTATTGCTGTCTATCTGCCAGTACACAAGAAAGTGATTTAAGGTATTTTAACATGAAAAACATGCGTAAATTTCCACCCACAAGTGATTAGGGCAAGCAACATCTATTGTCATTAAATATATATTTTGTATAAAAGAAAAGAAAAATATCATAAAACACCAAAGAAACTTTCAAATTTTAAAAGTGAAATAAGAAATGATAAGTTGTCAACAAAGGATCTTAGATACTAACCGCTTGCAATATCTCTAATACTCTGGATTCTTTCAACTTCCAAGGGAGATCTTTAGCAAGAGCCTGCAAATTAATCACTTTAGTTTAGACAAAACGGAATACTACATTAAGAGGGTTAATTAATCACTAACAGATAAGTGGTGTGGTTTGATATATGAGTTACCTGTCTCATCTCTTCAAGACTAATAGCACCATTTTTGTCGACATCTATTGCATCAAACTGATCTTTTAGATCAGACAACTCACCTTCGTTAAGTGTGCTAGCCAATGCCTGTAAGATAACCAAGCAACCATAAAATCAACATCAAACAATTTCAGTGCATTCTAGCAAGCAAAGACTTGAATTGATGAGTCTTCTTACCCTCAATGCAAATTGTTTCAATCGACTATACTTCACAAACTGTCGCATATTGTTCAGGACAGATATATCAACAGGAATTTCGGATGCCTCTCCTCCTTCTCTAACCCATGGATGTGCTGGAAATATCAGAATTCATATACAACTCAACATTAGGATATAGCTTTGTTTTAAATGTGTTTTGAAAAGAAAAGATTACAATTAGAATATGGTTGTGTTTAAGTCACAGTTCTTTGTTAAATTAAGAAAACCCTGTAAGGATTTAGAATGATTTCCAAGTCTGAATGAAACAAAATTCTAATTAGATAAAAACTACTGCATTAGTTATGCAAACCAAGTGTGACTGAACAATAAACAGAAAGAGTTGAGCTGAACGTAAGGACGGTTAGGCCCAGTGTTAATTTGGAAAATGACGACCAAAGTACCCTTTATCTCCTTATAGATAACCAATGTTTCTACATTAACTTTACTTTTTGACTTTTGCATACTTACAGCAACGGTTATGTTCAATCAATTTTGCCAAGTAATTATTTGTTCTGTTCCTTTTATTTTTTTCAATTTTTCCTCCTTCCTTCCTTTCCTTTTTAACGTAAATAATTTGTATACATAAAATTTAAGCAAACATTAATTGAAGACTTGTGTAATCATTTATCATTAATTGGTCTCAAATCTCAATCAGGAGAAAAAGAGAGTTGATGCAAAAGTTTTAAAAAAGGTTGGACTATAGAAAGTCTAAACTGAGGACAATTTTTCAATATTTGACATCATAAAACAAAATACTTTTTACTTTACGAAGAAAAAAAATTGATCACGTAAACCCAGTGTTAGAAATGAAATAGCGTTTCAAGTGCTATTAATTCATTGCTTAAACTTTCTTCTTCTTGAAAAAAGGTTAGACAATTTTTAGTCTGGCTCGTCATTAAATACTTTTTGACACCCTAAATTTGAGGCAGTGACAAATGTAATTAATTTAAGGAAAGGAAACTAGGTGGCGTGATAAACAGCCTTCACATCATAAGAAATAAAGCGGAAACATACATAGAGCCTGAGCAGCAGTTAATCTTGCACGAGGATCTTTTACCAACAATTTCTTCACAAAATCTTTTGCTGCATTACTTATGGTTGGCCACGGTTTCCGCCGGAAATCAGGCTTGTTCCTTAAGACCTGCATATGATGTAATCATATATTAAATGTAAGGAGAGTAGTAATTCATGTTCTTTAAGGGAAAGGCCAAAGATTTATTCATGTCATTAAAAAAATAGATAGAAAATCCAACATAAAAAACAGGAAACTTAGAATGTAATAGGAATTAAGTGTACCTCCTTGAAGATACCATCCTCGGTCTTATCCCAAAATGGTCGTTTCCCACAAAGCAATATGTATGTAATCACACCAATACTCCATACATCTGATTCAGGGCCTGACTTCCGCTTCAACACTTCTGGTGCGACATAGTAAGCACTTCCAACAATATCTTGAAACCTCTTACCTGATTATTTTTTTTCAAAGAGATAGAACTAGAACTCTCAATTAAAGATTGCAAAAATACGTCTGATACATAGGGGAGTAAAAATGAAAGAAATCAATCAAATGATTAACATAAATAGTTTTCCTCACCGGGTTTTATGAAATCAGACAAACCAAAATCAGTAGCCTTTAAAGCTGAATCTTCCTTGTTTGATTTGAAAAGAAAATTCTGCACGCAAAGAGGAAAACAAAAAGAATTTATTGTCTAGTAGCATAACATTACATTGCTTTAAATATGCCAGTGAACTTGATCGCACCTCTGGCTTCATGTCGCGATGTACCAAACCATGTAAATGACACTCAGCTGCAACCTTCAGCATCTGCCTTACAACCACTGCAGCATCTTTTTCAGTATAACGGCTGTCCTTCCTGTAAAAGAATAGGTAGAAAAACTAAGTTCTGGGTACAGGGAAAAAACACATTGCTGAACACAAAAATCTAGTAGACAATAATATTTTGGACTCATCAGTGATCCTGGTTCCAAAATTTGTGAAATTGTTAACATCTGAAGAGCCAACTAAGTCAGGGAAAAAATCAATCACATCCAAGATCAAACAGAACTTACTTGGCCAATATCCTGTCTAGCAATTCTCCACCTTCGCATAACCTAATATAAGGTAAATTGTCAAGAAGTTTACTTTAATAGACGTATATATAAAAGAACAAAAATATAGACAATAAACCCAATATAAATGATTTGATAAATTAGCTGCCAAAAGATATATCCAGAATTTATTACAGTCAAATGCTGCTTTAAATCAGATGATCACAATGACACAGCATAAAAATAAAGAAAATAAACAGAAAAAAGTAACTTACTCCATAACTATGTACACATATGATTCATCATCAAAAGCATTATAGAATTGAACCACATTTTCATGGCCTGTAAGTTCTTTCAATATCTTGACCTCTCTCTTTACATCCTCAACAGCTATGGGGAGAACCATCTGCCACAATAATCAAGGATTGGTTCACAAAACGTCTTGTGTGTAAACGAAGCATATATAGGAACTTAAACTCAGATTATACATTCATTAAAATCAATTGCGGGCATTACAAATTTACAACACCAACCAGATCCGAACTTACTCGACTAATCTTTTACTAAAATTCCCATTATTCTACCTAGCATTAATAAACACTGCCATAAGTCATAACTATCCTCGGAGGATTCCACAATCGAATCAGTGGAGAAACTGAAAGAAAAACTGGAATGAAGACAGAGTATTTGGTTTTATATTGTGGTCTGCAACTGCATCGAGTCTACAATCGTGTCGCATCAACCACATTTGTTACCAATTTTCCGCAATCTCAAAGATTGCAACAGAACCAAAATTGAAAACCATGTTACAACCAAATGGCTTGATATACAAGTTACAGAACAACAAGTCAACCATAACTAGTCAAGCTTGTTATGCCCGTTTACCAAAAGACCCAAACTTCAACCCCAAAAAAGTTGAGCAATTCTAGCTCAACATCAAACAAAAAACATAGATGCAGTATCAATCAGCAGGCATTGCAAAAATCCCTTTTCAAAATGAAAAAAAGTTAAATCTATCATTACCCTTATCCTATAGTTCTAAAACTCCAAATACATACCAAAATTGAGCAATCTCAAGCACAAAAACGAAATCTCATTAATCCTTTATTCTTCCTAACCTATTGACCAATTACAAAACCACAAAAAAAAAATTAAAAAAAAAAAATTCACAAAAAAATGAATCTTACCTTTCCTTTCTCGAGTCTCTTAACAGCAACACGATCTCCATTAGATTTATCAATTCCAACATAGGTATAACCAAATTGCCCATGCCCCAATAATTTCCCTAGCGAAAATTTCTTATCAAAATCTTTCTCATAACCGAAATCCGTTCGTTTCCCACAAGGAACATGCCGCGAACCAACTTTCTCTTTGGGCCTGTGTTGCTGATGATGATTCTGACTATTATGTTGTTTATTTTGGGCCTCATCTGGGCTTCTACGTCGCGGAGCAGAGCTCGGTACCTGATGTTTTTGGGCCGTGACGACACTAACGGCTTCCGTCGCAGTGGAATTCCGTTTACGGTTTTCCGTGTTTGTTGCGTTACCGTTAGAGCCGCTAACAACCTTCGTTGAAGAGAAACATATACCCATGATTGGAATTAATTAAAATTTAAAAAAATGAAATGTTGGATCAATAGCAAGGGAAAAATTTGGATATAAGAGAGAAATAATCATTCACATTTGAATGAAGAGAGAGAGAGAGATAGAAAAGCGTGTTGAGGTGTAGATGATTAAGAGAGAGAGAGAAATAGAGGAAGGGATGGGGCAGGGACGACGAAGAAGGGAAGAAGGAGGAAGAGAATGCGAAGGTGGTGATGGTCAAAAGAGACTTTTTTTTTTGTAGCGATGATGAAGAGAGAGAAAATAAAATTAACAATTAATTAACACAATATTAATATAATATATACTATCAATATTAATCACTCACTAAAACTAAAACTGAAACAGAAACAAAACAATTGAGTTGCCAAATCTCTATTTTCAATAATTTTATTTATTGTTTAATTGAATTAGACCTTGTTGTTTATTGTGTATGTGTAATTAATGTGTGTTTTTTAATTGTTCATACTTCAACTTAGTTGTCATATTCCCACGTTAGTTTTTACCTAGTAGTCATAATAAAAATATGTATACATTAACAGAGTTTGTTATATGACACAATTTAACAATCTGGTTTGAATTCTGTAGAAGTTATAGTTATTATTAACTTATTTTCTAGTTTT
>JBBPBT010000152.1:5839769-5851262 GCA_037974875.1 Cicer bijugum | reverse complement strand
ACTATACCAAAATTTAAGAAAATAATTATAAAGAATACAAATTATTGACTTATTAAATATTTATCAATAAAATCTTAAGAGAAAAAATCACGGTGAAAGAAAAAATAGTACAATATATATCTACAAAAATCAACCTTTCTATTAAAAAATATCTAAAATATTACAAAGAAAATTATAGTATTTCAACAATGTAAAGGCTTAAATTATCAACTATGTTAGTACATTGATTATCTTCTCTAAAAATAAGTGATATAATAAATCTCATTCTCTTAACCATCTCAAGATAATTAAGTCGTCTATTTCTAATTGAACAAAGAACAATATCATAATTCTTGAAAGCTAAATTTTTCGATTGAAAATCAGATTCAATCCATAAAAAATATCACTCATTCTTATATGCAGTGGCGGATCTTGTACAAAATATTTGGTGAGTTGGATTAACTGAAATATTATAATTAAAATTTTTAAAAGTCATATAGTTTTTTTAGAGTATCACACAATTCATACATAGTAGACAAGTTGAAAAAAAATTAGAATTTTAATTTTCACAAGTCATACGATTTTCACAATTTAAGTCACACAATTTTCACAATTTTCACAAGGCACACAATTTTCACAAATCACACAATTCAATCAAATAAAATATATCCATTTTATAATTTTGTGTCAAAAAAAATTATTCTTGAAAAAATGTATCAATTTTTTTAGGTTTAAATATTGTCATTTCTAAAAAAAATACACATATTAATTAAAATAATTCACAATTAAAAATGAAAAAATTTGTTAATAGTTAATAGTTGAGTTACTTAGAAATTAGTTAGTTTATTCTTCTATATCACTATTATTTTGATAATATATATATATAAGAAATTAAAAAATATAAGGGATAATATTGTTGGGTTTTGGGCTCCCTTCCTATGTAAAAAAGGCCCAATATGTGCGAGTCCATGAGTCTCACTTAACCAAGTGGAGAAGGGTCAGATTAGTGGGTGAGAGAGGGCTGAATTCAGAGAGAGAGAAGCAAAGAGAAAAGTGAGAGAGAAAGAGTAAACCCTATTTTCGCATAAAACAGAGCAGCTGTACTAGAATCGCGATATCTCCTTCGTTCACCGTCGGATCGGGCTGAAATTTTGACAGCAGGTTCGTGACTAGTGGTACTTCATTCTGACCGTTTGGATCGTCGATCAGAGGTCTGAGGTGGGAGAAATCGAACTCGGACAGTAGCAGTTTTTCTGGTTTTTTTGCTGAACTTTGTTCTCAATTTCATGCTTGTTTTCTCATTGTTTTGGCTGATTGTTGTGGTAGTTACCTTGCTGTTTTTTGGCTGGTTATTGAGCACGAATTTGTGCCATATTTGAAACTCTCTTGTACCCATATTTTGATCATAGTGGAGTTCTATTACTGGCTTGGTCCCGTGGTTGTTTACTTCTCAATGTGAGAAGGTTTTTCCACGTTAAAAATTATTGTGTCCTTTGTGATGGTTATTTTATTTGCTGTAATTATTTGTTGATTGCTCCTCACAGATTCTTGCAAGTTTGGGAAATTGATTATCCGCCGCATATTGCTCTGTTAAAGTTGTTATTATTATTTGTTGTTGTATTTCCCATCAAATATATATATATATATATATAAAAGAAATTAAAAAATATAAGGGTTATTAATGGAAATATAGAGTACTTAATTATAAATTCAAATCGAAATACACAAGATATGAGTGTTTATAAGGACGAGATAAAGATATTAGAAAAAACATCCCAACGAAATTTAAATAACAAAATAAAAACATAAAATCACTGTAAATATTTAAAAAAAAAAAACTATAACTAGATAAAAATATTGGATGAAAATTATTACTAACACATAAAATTATCTTATCTAAAATCCTTGAGGAAAAGTATATCTTGCGTACTTACATTTTTCACATTTCCACAATTTTATAATCATTTCATAGTTTTTCTTTACATATGACCTACTTCTAAGTTACCAACACTAACACTGAATTTGATGAAGTTTACTATAGAAGGGATCATGGACACATCAATAGAGAATATCCTAACCCACTTTATCTTCCTCTATTCTTTACTCCCCTCTCCTTCTATGAAGGAATCAATAATTTTTAAGACCCTTAAAATACTAATTGTGCAAATGTTGACGAAGTCCTCACTCGTCAAGATTTTAAATATCATTCTTTTTTAAAATCTAAATATTATTTAATTGATAAATCATCTTTAGATCACACTGTCATTGTCCAAGGCTGGAGTAGGGTATGTAGTGTGAAATCAACACGTTTGTTTGATTGAATGGTAACATCAAACTTATTATTAAATATGTTTTTTTATGATACAATGTACGACATAAACGTGTCATCAAAATTTAATTTTATATACATTTAATTAAGGGAACATATAATATTCTATTAAAATTACTAATTTAAATAGTTATCATAATTTTTATTAAAAATAAATAATTATTTACGATAAATTTATGTATATGATAATGTTAAAAGAAATATTTGAACAAAAATTGATCTCTTAGCAATTATTAGCATACTCCATCATATTTTAAATATAAAATAAAATTATGGTAACAAAATTTAACATATTTTATTTAAAATTTAAATCAAATATATTTTATTTTGTTAATCTATTTTCTCTTATATATAAGGTGGGAAAGGGTACTTGTTATATACATACCCAAAAGTATTGTTTGATTCAGCATAGGGGAGGGAAGGGGAAGAATTTTTATGAAGTAGAGGGAGGAGAAGTAGATGTATATTTGATTTAAAAGAGGGGAAAAGATAATTTTTTTTAATAGTTTTGTGTTTGATTTAAAAAGAAATGAGATATTTTAAATGATTTTTAATTTAAAGTGACTCCATCTGCTTAAGTGGACCCATGAATATTAAAATTTATAAAAAGAAATAGATTATATACCTAATAGTGTTCAAAGAGATTAGATATATCAATTATTTTTCATACCATCTTCATATCAGTCAATCTAATTAATTGAGTTGAAGTTGTCACTCATATTTTCATACCTAATTTTTTTCAATTTGTTTTTCATCGAGATGCTTTGAGATTAAAAACAACTCTTAAAACATACTCTTAGACCATCCTCTTCACTCAACAATTTAAAATGTGAGAAAATAAATTAGGACACCTCAGTAGATTTGGCTACCACATAGTTTACACAATAATTTGGGAACGCAATAATTATACAACTTAAGTGTTGTCAAGAAATATATAATTTGGTCTAAGGTACAGTCTCTTCATTTTTACATAGTTAATATTGATTTTTGTTGAAATCCAATAGCATATTTATCTTCTTTCGTTGCAATTAATCCAAAAATGCAGACTTAACTTTATAATTGTAGTCATATTGTCTTGCCCAAAAGTAAACATAAGAAATCAGTTCCACCATAGCTTTAGATATTAACCCACATCTCATTTGCCCAAAAATTAGCAAAAGATGATGAACATCATGATAAGATTTTTTCCTTCAACTCCAAGTGTCAAATCGATCTATGTCCTACGGTAGTGTCCAGTGATTCACTAATAAACTTTAAGAAATAGATAGAACAAATGAAGACTAGAACCGTTTGTTAATGTTAGAAACAATGAAGGAATTATTTGAAAATAATAGATTATGACGTTCCGTTGAGGTTTTGGTTTGATTCATTTATAATATGGATCTAATCTTGTTTAATAAAAAGATTAGACTTATAATATTTTTAAAGTCTATTTATTTAAATAAGTTAGATTCAAATTTATAAAAAAATCTATCAACATGATATATAGGTCAGTTTATATATATTTTATTATTTATTAATATTATTTATTATCAATATTATTTTCTATTTTAAAGTATATCAATTAAACGATCAATGAGGAGTGGTTCTATATTCAATAGTCATTTTATATTTTCTCTCGTTCTTTTTGAGTTGAATCGTTCATATTATTATATAATTATTATACTATATAAGATTTCAATATTTACTACTTCAATTTTTTTCTTTTTATCTTTGTATAAAGTTAACATTTGTAAAATCTCTTAAAAATCTTCTAAATACTCAATTGAAGTTGTTCTAATTTTAGATTTTATAAATAAAAATAAATCTTAAATAAAAAATAATATATGCAAGTTTGAAAAAAAATAGTAAAATGCATAAAATAGATGGAGTCCCTTTAGAAGTGTTTCAAATTTGATAATAACATTAATTATATTATTAGTGAATATTTGGTAAAAAATCTATTATTTGAAACCAAAAATCATTTTTTAGGGTTTAAAGGATATTTGTTTCATATTTTTTTTAAAATTTATTTTATTAAAAAAATTATTTTTTGTTTAATATATATTTAAATATTTTAATGTGAATAAGGCTTTTAAATAGATTTTAGGGTTTTCAGGTCAAGCCAAATCAAGTAAAAAAAAGCATATAATTGACTGTATGTCACACTTAGGCCTAAAAAAATCAATCGTATATCAAACTCAGATCTTTCAAAGTCTAGACTGACCTGACCTATTCCTGCACTTAATTAAAAATAAAAAATATTATATATTCTAATAAAAGAAAAATAAAAACTAAATTAATTTTTTAAAGACACGTTAACGACCAAGATGACTAATAAAAAATTTACACATTTATTTTTTTAAAAAATCAAAACATAGTAGATGCAAAGTCAATTTACACATTTTATTTTTAAAAAAAATCAAAACATAGTAGATGCAAAGTCTATAAGACATGTTTTTTTTTTATCATATAATTTATTTTTTAGTGTATTAAATATTTAAAATATTATTTTTCAAACTAGGTGTAGTCCATTGTCTCCCTTCAAAATAAAAGTAGGACAAAAAATTACTTTTGAAAATGATTTTCTCTCCTCCCACTCTTTAAAATTTAAATGAAATATTCATTTAAAAAATATTACTTTTTTTTCCATCCTCTTCTTCAAACTCCTCCAACCAAATACCTCATAAAAATATATAAACTTAAATATAAAATGCATTTATAATTTATAATAATACACACAATTAAAGTTTTAAAATTCAATATATTATTTTAAATATTTATTATTATTATTATTATATATATATATATATATATTATTTTCTACTATTTGTGGATGGAGATGATTAAACAAATACTGACTCTGGATAGCCTTTGTCAGACATCTAACCACGTGGTAATTGAATAATAATTTTCATATATTTAAAAAAGAAAAAAAAATAAAGTGGATATTCAAATTTCATTCAACATTTTAAGAAAAATATAAATAGAAAAAATATATGATACATCTAACACGTTAATGATGTAATATATAAAGAAAGAAATAGATAAGAAATAAATTGTTGAATGAGAATATAAGAATGAAAGGTATTTGAATATAAAAATATTTTTTAAATCTTTTGCGTTCACAGTTCCACAAACACGATGTATGTTGTTGAAAAGTAAATATAATTTTAGAGGAGAAATTAATTGTGATATTAATCTGGATAGAACAAAGAATGATGGTTGAACTTAAATTATATAAAAAAAACAACACTTCATCTTTTTTGGATGGCGATACTTAATAATACTTGATCGTCAAATTATTGAGTGATTGAAAAAAGTGTATTTTTAAGAAAGAAGTTGTGTAGTTGACTATGTTAAGAGAATGTTATTTATATAGTTAAGATTCATTATTATTTATTTATAATTATAAATACCAAATTTGTAATAAATATTCCTTCGAGATGAATGCTCTTTGCTAGAACATAATCTACGATGGACTGGACCGCGGCTCCACCCATAACATATATATTTAAATATATTTTTTAATTTTATTGACAGAAAGTTGTTATTTAATTTTTTTTGAATCCAATTATTATTTTAAGCACAAAATAATTTTGATTAAAATATAAATCATTTTATATTTAATTCATTTAAAATCAAACTTTTATTTTTTTTTCCCAAAACACAGTACATGATTTGATAACAGGCAAAAGATTATTTTCAATTCATGAAATACACATGAAATTTTCACTAACATAGACAAGGGCAAAAACGACAAAAGCCATTTGATTTGAGCATATGCACAAATTAAACACCATATAGAAATTATAAAATGAATTAATTAATATCTTGCTAAGCAAGAATCTTATCCATAGGTTTAGCTTCAAATTTGACATTAATCTCCAAATCTTGCAATTGCTTCTCCTTTGCAAGCTTCTTTAACCTAGCAATTTCAAGGTCCTTACTCATTTTCCTTCTATACATCTCAGCAAATGTGATTGGTTCCTCTAGTAATGGCTTTTCTCCATCTCTAATTTTGAGAGGATACACAATTGCATCTGGTGATGGATTTTGGAATGTGGCTATAGACAAACGGCTATGGTTTGAATTCACCACTGCTTGGTGATCAGCATTCTTGAACCTTCCATTACTCAAAATCTGCCTCATACATGTTCAATTCAATCATTTTAGGAACAAATCAAAAATTAACATTCAACACTTAAAACATATTTATTACACATATATAGTAATATAACCTACCTTTTTTGTAATACCATTTTTTTCATATGTTAAATATATAATTTAGGACAAAAGAACCCATTCATCCATCTCTACCTAAAAACCCTTGCACTATTAGGAAATGGATTGTAGTGTATTTATGTTATTGTGAATCAGTATCATCAAATTAATATTATATTAGTTTTTCTAAATTTAAACCTCAAATCTCCTAGTAATTCACGTTTCTTATTTTAAAAACAAATATAAATTAATAAATATTTCTTTACTTATGAACTAAGTTGTATGTTTGAAAGTAATTTGGAACTTCTAGACATGATTGCAATATATAATATTTTTATCTTAAAATATAAAGTTAAACCATTATTTTTTATTTTTACATATTTTAAATATATAAATGATTTAATAGAATAATATAAAAAACCAAAAAATATTAACTATAACACAAATAGATAGAAAAAAAATGTTTTAAGTGTGTTTTTAACCTTAAAAAAGGTGTTTTTTTTTTGTTTGTGTGGTTTCAATCCTCAAAGAAAAATGATTATCATAATCTGAAATTCAGTCAAACATAAATAATATCCGATAAATAATTATTTCGTTCAAAATTTAAATTTAAATTCTTCTAAATAATTCTTCTGGATCGGATTTAATTTAATTGTGTTTGTTTAAAGTGTAACAAAATTAATGTTTGAATTGATACTCACATGACCATGATCTCCAAGATTGACAACAAAAGCTCCCTCAACAGGCTGTACAGTAATCCATGTTTTCCCATTATCTTTTGTAGCTTGAAGCCCACCCACTTGATCTTGAAATAAGAGAGTAATAGTACCTGGATCTGTGTGTCGTTTGAGTCCTAATGTGAGGTTAGGTTTTGGACATTTTGGGTAAAAATTAACCACAACTTTTTGGTCCATATCCACACATGCTTTTGTTAATGCATCTTTTTCTAAGCCCATTGCTTCTGACAACACTTGTAATAATTTACAACTCAAATTCATTAATTTCTCGCTGTATTCTTCTGTTACCTTTTTCCACTCTTCTGGCTTGTCTGGCCACCTTGAATAATCTCTGCTTTTAATTGGATATGAAAAATATGTTACTATTTCTCTCCAATCCTGCACTGCTTCTCCCTGCATGTTTCAAAATCATTCACACGTGTGCAACTTTTTTTAATATATAATTAATATTATTATAATATGATTTTTATGAAATATGACTCATATCCTATAAAGTGAGTTTGGATTTTCATGATTAGAATTTATTTTTCTAAGCATTTCTGTTGGTAATTGATAAAAAGAAAAATTTAATTGTAGTTTTTTTCTATTATTTTCGTTAAACTACGAAAATAGTTCATTATTTTATTTATCATCAATTTTGATATTTTAAATAAAATTTTGGTCTAAAATTTAACGAAGTGTAATTTTTTTAAGTGACATCATACAATTTATGATCATATATCTCAGATACTATTGTTGCATCATAGAAATTTTGAGGCATGATGTGGTTTAATTAAACGCAAAAAATGATATTTTATCAAATTTTATATTAAAATTCTGTTTGTGGATCAACTATAATATTAAAAAAAAATATTAACATTATTACTTGGAGGTGGCTAGAGACAATAAAACCGCCTTTTTTGCCACCAGACATATCAAAACGAAGTTTTTCTTCTGGTGACAAAGCAAAGAATTCTCTGGCGAGACGTGTCATCTCCGATATGAGTTTGATATCAACACCATGATCAACAACCTGAAAAATACCCCATTCCTCACACGCCTCCACAATCCTCTTACATATCTCTTTTCTTTGCTCATTTGCCTCAGCAATTGAAATTATTGGAATCTCGTTGCTGAAATTGTTGTGAGCAATTTTTGGACGCTCATCTTCGTCACGAATAAAACGGGATTCAAATGTGTTTTCGTCTGCTAGGGTAGTGAGGGTTTTCGATGGGGCCATAGTAGAATTAATATTAATTATTATTGGCTATATATTGTTGTTTAATTTGTTATGTTTGTTCTTATTTATAATGTGTTTTGTGTAGAAATTGAAATTAATTTGATGAGAGATTAATGGTTAGAGAAAGGAAGATAACATGTGATGCAATGGAATGGCAGCTCTAACTAACACCATTGATGATTGATCACCTTGTGAAAGGAAGAAATTAAGAATTCAATTATTTGCTACTGACCATTCTCAAACAAATCCAGTAACTATTTATTGATAGTGACATGTTTCCCTTTTTGTGATAAATCTCAATATGAGTACTACAAAAATAAAACCAATTGATCGTTTTAGGCATACTCCATCTCTCAATTGATCATTTTATTTATTATCGATAGTGAGAGATTTGTACATTATTAATCTATTACAATTATTAAATGATTAAAATTATTTAATTTTAATTATATTTATTTCAAAAATTATCCCAAGAGTGTTTGTGATTAGTTTACTATGTATAAAGTTTTACATTATTAATAACTAAAATTTATTTTATTTTGTTTTTGTTACTTCTATTTATTTATTTTTTGGTTTGTAAAAGGAATAATAATTAATATCATAAATTCACAGATTGTGAAATCTTCTGATCGGATCGGAAACAAGACATTCCACTTAATATAATTTATTTTTTTACTCAAAGCACTTTTATTTATTTATCAAAACAAACAAGTGAGAAGCAAATTTGATTTTTATTTTCTAACTTTTCATCAAGTAATAACGTTTTACACCCTCTTTTGCCTAAAAACATACGTTGTAACCCCCCCTCACCTCATACACTGGACCATTCTCTACACCAGTAATGGGCCGAGCAGCCCAAAAGCCAAAAAGCCAGATTTAAAAACTTGAAACCAACGGCTACTTCCATTCCTAGAAAACACGCACGCACCAACGGTCATATTCATTTCATTCTCCTTTATAAACTCTTATTACGTTCATTCTTCAATAACTAATCGATTTTCTCTCTTTCTTTCTCTGCAAAGTTCCTACAAAGTTTTCTACCTTTCCAACTTTTTGATCTTGAATCAGTTCCAATGGAAACCCCATCTTCCACAACAAGAATCACAAGATCACAAGCCTCCGTTTTTCCCAATAACAAGATAACAAACACCATTCCAGTTTCCAGTGAGTCATTCTTTCTCTTCTTCAAAAAAAGTTACACTTTTTATGGTTTAATTCCACTTTTTTCATCCTATAACTTCTCTGGGTCCCTTTAATTTTAATACCAAGGTATTATAATTGTGCCTAATTTAAAACTGTAGAACCAAAAATTAAATCTTTACAAGAAATAATGTCATTGACGTTTGTCTTGATGTTTTCAGGGAAGATTGAAGATTCTGAAAAGATTTTGTCGAAATCGAAGGGACAACAACAAGATCGAAGCGCACTGATGGATTTGACAAATGATTCTCCAATTGTGGGGCTTGCCAACGGTGGCAATGTTGAGACACCGTCAGCGAAGACGAGGGGTAGCAGAGTGAAGAACACACCAGGATCTGGTGAGGCATTATTGAGGGGTCAAGTGAAGACCCTTTTGCAGAAGGTGGAAGAAGATGCTATGGAAATTCTTGATCCAACTCCTCAAGTGCAGAATCTTTTTGGCAATGGTACTGATGGGTTGGATTCACTTACTCCTTCTGTTGTTCTCCATCAACAACAATCAGTTTTTCAGGTTCTTTCTTCATTCCTTACCAAATGCATAGTATATGAATATACTCTTTTAAATTAATTTTTTTTTAGTCTAGCTTTTAATTACTTTGTTCTTACTTTATTGGAGAAAATTCCAAATCACATATTAGGTGTATAAAGACCCATGCTTCTAGAAGTTGTGTCATAATTTGACATTTTGTTATTATATTTTTTGGTGTACAAATCCCCATATATTTAGAAATGAAGAGGATTCCATTGGTGTCATTCACATATAAAGATTTGGCCTATACACAATTTATAAAGTTTTGCATAATTGAGTCAAAGTTTAATATCAAGTGCCTTAATTTAATGATTTTATAGATTAACCTTATGACATAATTTTGATGGCAGGTGGAAAATGACGTGTTTGATGGAAAGTGTGAGATAACCAAGTCCCTCCTCATGGATTTCTCAGATAAATCTCAAGTTTCAGATGCATCAAAAGAATGCACCTCTGGAGTTGGTAGCAACATCATAGATGATGATGCTTCTGTTTGGTCAATGCAAGTTAACATGAGCACCAATGATGAAGATGATGAGGAAGAAGAAATAGCTGAGGAAGATGAAGAGGACTATTATGAAGATTTTGAAGAAGAAGAAGAAGAAGAATATGAAGGAGACTTATTGCTCGATGAACTGTGTGAAGGATTAAACAACATTAAAGTGGATGAAAGGGTAGTTCCAAAATTTGCTGGAAAACACACAAGATTTGTTTACAACAGTGATGATGAAATAGTGAAAGAAGAAGAGGATAAAGAAAACTGTATTGAAAGTGTCACTGCAGAATCAACTAATATCCTACGTTTGAAGGGATTACCAACACCAGAAGGAAAACACCTTCGTTTTTCTCAGGAAGAGGAGGGAGAATCTGCTTTGTGATTCAAGAATGACTGTTTTTTCTTCTGAATTTTTGCATTTCTTTTTCTCTTTTGAAAAAGTCTTGATTTTGTTTCTGTAATGGAGTGACCACAATTACTGTGTTCCTCAAATGTTCCCATTCCAAATATTCAAATAAAATTGTTCCAATTAAAAAGTTTTCTATAAAATCAAATAAAATGAAAGGAATGTGCTAAAATTTTGATTATATCTTTTATTGTCGGTTGACTTTTAATTCGAATACAGCGTAAGATTTCATTAGTGTTTTTATTTATTTATTTTTTTATCTATTTTGACAGTATCTATCTTTTATTATTGGTTAGCTTTTGATTCGAATACAGCGTAGGCTTTTTTAACACTTTTATAGAATACATTTGATGTGAGTCATAACTACTCATGTGTCTATTAGTGTTTTTTTTTTT
>JBBPBT010000152.1:5810254-5839706 GCA_037974875.1 Cicer bijugum | reverse complement strand
TTTTTTTTTATAATACATATAAATTAAATTAAAAAATAGTCTCTGATTTTTTTTGTCATAGTTCTGAATGATTTATAAGTGTCATTCATACCAATCTAAGGGATTAAGGTCGGGTACTAACTAAATTAGAAACTACAAAAATGTTAACCATTAATTTGGTTTAACAAAATTGTTGGAACAATAGTTTAAAGAATAATTATAATTTAGTTCAAGGACCAAATTAAATATTTTTGAATGTATATATATTTGAACACACCATCATTTGAGGTACCTTTTGCATTTGAGATTCAAACTCATCATTTAACATGGTATCATAGTCTAAGTTAAATATCACAATGTGAAAATTAAACAAGTACATTAAATCTCCTCTAAAGTGGACAACTCATTCGCTGTACATGTTTAGACATCCTAATCATTTAATTTAGCTTTTAGAAGTGAAATTCAAACTTATTTAAAACCGTATTTGCCAGGGATGAAAATTAATACAAATTCTTCTGTGAACACAAATTTTTAAAAATGAATACAAAAAATGTTTTCATAGATTTCAATAGATCATTCCACAACAAAAAAATACGCCAACCATGTCATACATGTAAAAAAATTGTATAGCGATAGGTTGTTCATGATTAAATAAGCAATTTAAATCATTGTTATACACATTGAATACAAGACTCAGAGTCTTTCTACAAAACAATGACCTCTCTACGTACTATAATATGGCTACTGGGTCATGTTCCTGCTATTAAATGTTGTACAATCTAACCTTTAATGTAAGAGAGGAAAAATAGATACCCAAGTTATAAATTCACGCTTGGGTTTCAAATATGCTCACATTAGCTTGAATATGTACACATATGTACAGTACTTGCTAAAGATTTCTTAGAACCAGGGATGCCATGTTGGATCCATCATGCACAAATTCCTTGGGTTTAAGGCAGCTTCAACCAACTCCGTAACTCCCCGCTGCACGGGTTGCGGCGGATCCATCACATTCTCCTCCTAAATTCAACATTAATTAATATAAATAAATACTAGACATTTATGGAGAGAAGTGAAACAGCAAGAGATAACATTCTCGAAAAGAATTTTATCTACCAATTTTACTCCCTGGTTCCAAAACAAATGTCGTTTTATACCATATATTAAAAATATTACAATGTAGTTTGGCTTTTTCAATGTGATAATTTTTTTTCCAATTCTACCCCTAATTTAATGTTCTGCATCATTATATTTGACTATAGTACATTTATGAAAATTATTAATAACCAATACTAATAAGGGTAATTTTGTAAATTTCCAATTTTCTTTTATCCATGGCTTTTATTAATCTGTATGAGAAAACCTAGGACGACACTCATTTTGAATAGAGGGAGTAATTGTGATGTACTAATGAATATGGATTAGAAAACATGGTGGATAAAAGGGTGACAAATTCGAAAAACAAAAACAAAAGCAAACAATAAAGTGGAACAAGCATCAATCACTCTCTCCTTCCTATTAGATTTTTCAGTAGTTATTACGAAATCAATAGACTTGTCCAGAGGATCAAATTGGTTGTATTTTTGGCAGAACAACGCATAAATTTCTTAGAAGTGATATATAACCATTTGTCTCTCCACTATATCTATATAGCAATAAAAAGGAAACCTCATCTTAGAATTTCCTATCATATAAGAGTTCTGAAAAATAAACAATGACGCAATAAATTACTCACCTCTTCAGAAAAATTCTGTGGTGCTATCTCCTTAATCCTTGCAACGACATCTTCCACATTTGTAACAACCTTTTGTTTAAAATCAACAGGGCTCATAGTACCACCAGCAGCCATAGGGGCCATGGGCATCCCAAGTGGTCTTCTCCAGGACCAAGACAGTAGCTCATCGCGGAAAAACATTGCTAGATGATGCCACAGATGCTGACTTTGCTGCAATACAACAATTTCCAAACAAATAAGTTGGAAGTCATCCATTAAATGATTATAACATAAAGATATTGAAAACATCTAGTTTGATATGTGTGTGTATGTATCGTTTAAGTTCTCACTTTAGGTGAAGCCACAGCCTGTGCAGCTGCACACATCGAAGATACAATAAGACCTTCCACTCCATGGGAGAAGAATGCTTGCATATTCCTTGTTAGCCTGAATGGGACTGGCTCATTAAACTCGATCAGTCCATTTGCATCATATGCAGGATGAAAATCAGTTTGAAATATTTTTCCAGTGTTCTTTGCAAACAAAATCTTGTTGGGAGACCTCCCCCCAATTTTTAGCATAAAGGACACGAAGCTTGAAAGAGCTAACTGGATAGCAAATTGCTTCTTGAAAGCCCAGGTATGGTTGCCACTGGGTAGAGTTTTGTACATGTACTGTGAAAAGATATTGTCATTAACAAGATTTTTTGTTATTTCATTATAGGCTTGCAAACGGAGATCGACAACAGCTTCTGGTGATATTTGCCCCGATATTGCCTGATTCAACTGCTCCTTGAAATAGGTTATGGGAAGATCCGCCTCTCGGTCATTCCTTGAACAATGATTCTCATAGACCTCAAGGAAAGTACTATACATCAAATCGTCTTCTACCATGCGAACCTGACCATAAAATTTTTCAAGCAAGATTAGCGGAACCTTTTAAGTAGGCAATGGTGTGTGAATGAAAATAAAAGACAAACAAGAAACAATGATGTACTTAATGAAAATTATGTTAACCTGGGACCAAACAGGAATAATAATTGGTGTATGGATGCAAATGTGACGGCGTCTGGATTCCTTGTGCTTCTCAAACATTTGGTTCATCACACGGAAAAGCTGTAATATGCGCTCATCACTTCTAGCGTTAGGAGTCAAAGACGTCTGCACAATAAAATGGCGTTGGGAACCATCAGAACCAATTAGTGTCAGACGCCGAAAGCTGCTCCCATGCCTCCGTACAATTGGGATATCAGCTGCAACCCTATCCAACTTCACCGTATGATCAGGTGCAATTTCCTAGACCATAAAAAATTAAATGAATGACAATCAGTATCGGATGCACCGAAAACTCATGTAAATATCAAACAAGCAAAATTAAGGTCTTTGCGTTGCTTGAAAAAATAAATCCAAAAGTAGTCACCTGATCAGTGAAATACTGCCCTGGAACTTCAACATCAATAACATGGAAGTCCCGTAATACCCTGCTTTCTTCCTCCAGCTTTAATACTGCTGGGAACCTGTCCTCAACATTACCTTGCAGTACATTCTTCCAGTGTTTCAACCGCTCAGTCAGTTGAGAGAGGGTAGATGGGAAAGTGGCAGTGCTTTCTGGATCAAGATCACGTTCAAAATCTTGTTTGTACTCCCTGACAAAATCAACATGCTTATTTACAGCGTCTGCTGAAAAGCAAGCCCTGCAAACACCCGAGAGCTCTTTCTTGAGAGACTGAGGAACTTCTGCAGTTGTAGCTGTCGGATATTTGTAGCAACGGTGGAGCAAAGCATTAACCACAGCCAAAAGTCTCTCCTCAGGAAGAGTGACAAACCTTGAACCAATTTCTGTTAGTAGAACCTGCAAAAGGAACAATAATCTAGTTTAGGAAAGACATGAAAGAACAGCAGTCAGGAAGTACTAAACAAGTTTAAACTAAATATACCGCTCCTTTTCAGGTGCCTGTGTTCTTAAAGTTACAATTTCTAAGAATTAGGGCTAGGCATAAACCCCAAAAGCTAACCCTAGTGGTGAAGATTATCCAAGCCTTATAAGGAATTCTTTGACCATTTCATTAGTCATTGTGAGATCTCAAATCTCAACACCATCAATGTATACAATCGCTTCATAGTTTATCCCAAGAGCTACCAGTAATAATATAGTTCAACTGAGAGACTTAGAGCAGCACATTTAAGCATAGAGCCAGGAATCGTGGTGGAGAGGTTCAGGCTGCATACATTTACTGTTAGGCATACAAAAGCAAATTAAAAATTCTTAATAAGATCACCTCAAGTTCACTAGCCAAATTAGCATGCTTGCCCCTAAGAGCCTCCATTATATCCTTTGCAGCATCGAAGGCACTGGCAGCTGAAGCCACAAAACCCAATGCCCCAGCACGCCTTAAAGTGTTTTGACCACCTTCATTGAGGTTTGCAGAACCCTGCTGCAATGGTTGGTCATTTCCATTGTGAATGTTGCTTTCTGCACTTGTGGACCTTTCAGTTTCTTGCCCATGCGAGTTTCCAACATCATGGGATCCAATTCCACCAGTAGACTGGGAGCCTTGGTGAGATTGAATATCAGATGATAAGTTACTACCACCTGGGCCTTGTGCCCGTGCATTTCCATCAGCAATCCCACCGTGAGAACCTCCACCAGCACCAGAAACACTTTGCTGGGCTCTTTGCTGAGCCATTGCTATTCTACCAAGTTCAGATTTATTGGCAACATCACGCCGTTCCAGCAAGTATGTGCGCAGCCAATAATAAAGAGCCTGACATTCAGGAGAAGAAACTCTAGATAAAAATTTAGGATCCAAAAAACTTGCAATGGAAAAATAAAAACAATACTTACTTGAGGATACAAGGTTGCAATCTTCAGAAGAACAAGTTTACAGTGAGGAGCTTCTGTCCTCTGGAGGGAGAGCAAGAGCTGTGGAATCCAAGAAAGCCAAACCCAATGTGGTATGTGTTCATAGTACTTATCAAATGACCTTCCGACAGGCTCATTAGGAGTATCAAAACTAAGAAGATAAAGAACACGAGCTAAATGGCTTCTTGAATTGGATACACCAAATTTTATACCTTGCATGAAGCAGCTGACAGCATATTCCAACCAAATTTCTTCATGAGTTTCTTTGTAAGCCTATTCAAAGTAGATAGTAAGTATGAAACTCAAGTTCATAGTAATAGAAAGTAAAAGTATCAAAAATAAAGCAGTGGTTACCATATCACAATAGTTTCCCCAGCTTATCCACCCTTTAGGCAGGTTTTTAAAAAGACTAATTGCATTTGAATAAGCAAGATTTGCATTCTCAGAGTCATTCAATTTTAAGAAGAAATCCCCTTTCAGGCGGAAAATTTCGGCCTTGTGCTTTGCAGGAAAGTACTCCAGATTAGTGCTGTTGATCAGATTAAGACCGGTAGTAAGTTCTCCTTTCGTTTCTAGATATGCCTTTGCCTGCTCTGCTATCTTAACAAATGCTTCCTGTAAATACATAAAAAAATAGCAGATCAGATAGAATTAACAGAAGTTCCCAAACATCGGGGCTTCCTGCAGTTAAAAAGAAGACATAATCAAGAAATAACAGATATCATAATACTAGTTTTGTATGTGCAAAAACAAAACTTGATGTTGAAGTCACACTGAAGACTAGCCTCAGCTATAACTCAAGATTGTGAATAGATATTGACAAAATAGAAAAAAGCAGTTCTCTGTTAAACCTTTAACCAGACATTTACAACAGAGGTAGTTATCATCATACCTGTACTTCCATGGTCGAGTAGCCATATAATTTTTCAAGTGCGCTGACACAAACATCAGACAGGCCTTGTTTGCGAGCAATATGAGCAAGCCTGTTGACAGTCCAAGCTTTGTCACGGTATCCAAGATGATGAAGTGCCGAATTTGTGGCGCCAAAATCTTTGAAAGCTTCTATGACAGAATTATATGTGTCATTCCTCCACTGCAGCAAATCATACCAAACAGACATATTATCCCATTCATTTGGAGTTCTTAGCCTCCATGTCTCAAGGATATCCTTCAGATCAGCGTACAGGTTTCCTTGCACGCCAACCACCGAATTCCCAGAGAGTTTACTCCCGTTGGAGATGTCTATAAGGACCCTCGCTGACTCTTGAACTTCAACTAATTGTTGGAATTGCTGCAGAAGGGGGATCCTGGAATGAACAGACATTTCTGGCAGCTGCCACCATTGTTCTAGAGCAAGATCAACCCCTTTACCCACCATGTTCTCAGCATCCCCCACACCATTTGTATTTTTGTCGTGAAGAGCAAAGTATGCTTGAATCAAACGAAGTTTTGGAGTTTCTTCCACTTGAGCTTTAGGAATAACATGCTCCTTCATATATGTCCAATCAGGCAATTTCCATAGACTGTCCAGCAGAATTTCATAATTCTCAACACTCTTGCCAAAGTCTGCCAATGCATCCCATTGACTAAGTTGACTGGCACAATATAGCCATTGCTCTTCCCATAGACACATCTCGGCCTTGGGTACAGTGTTGTTATAAGTTCCTTGAGTCGCCTTAACCATGGCTTGATAAAAAAGACTTTGAGCACGGTGCCAGTAACCATGTTGAACAAGAGAAAGCCCTGCCCTGGTTTCAGCAGTGATTGATCTCTTCTTCCAAAGCCCACACCTCATATCCTCTTCATTGAGCAATCGATAGAGCTCGGCCAGAGACTCACAGCATTTGGAATCATTTGGGAACAACATAACATGACTTTCCAGCAAAGCCAATGCAATGTGCCATGCATTGTACGTTTTCCCAATATATTTAATGAGCTCACTTGGCATTCTAGGTTGAGGATGGCTCAACTGAAGCCCTTCTAATAATGCTTGCACTACATTTGGCCTGCTGGCTTGCTGCCTCTTATGGTAATCCTTAGACAGAAGAGTAATCATGGGTTTAGCAAGTGTTACTTGTTCTTCTTTATGTAATGTAACCCAGACAATCGGAAATACCAGAACCCACAAATGGTATGCAACATTAGCATCTGTATGGGCCAACTCTCTCAACGGAATTAATAGATCAGCCACCTGAAAAATTGTTATCATGGTGTAAGTACAAAACTGTAAAATATACCTTCCACTAACTGCAATGCATGACCGCTAATTACAAGAGTCACAGAAACAGTGATGAGACTAATCCTTATCAACAATTAGTGAAACTCAGTAATAAAACACCAAAAGGAAAGAAAAAAATACTTGACTTTTGTTGATGGGAATATATTCTATCCTTTTATTCCTTGTTAAGTTATGATAGTTTACAAAGATAGTTTTAGGCAGGTCCTGACTTCATCCATAACACATTCTTGATGCAACATAATAACCGGGGCAATAAAATTATTAAAACTATAATAGAAAAACCTCACATATGACAGACAAATATTGAAATGAAACGAAAACACTAAACATCAGTTGGTTTTACCTCGAGTTTGCTCATGCTGTTAAGAAACTGAGTATGCTTAACCACAAGGGTCTCAAATGTTAGAGAAGCATCCTCAGCTCCTTCAGATACATCATTAACCTTGTGCTGCATTCCAGATGTTTCAAGTGAGCTTGATACCAGAAGTGGTTGAACCCTGGCAGAATTTGGAGCTAGTGTAATAGGTTTATCATCGACTAATATTGCCAAGAGAAGATCAAGTCCTTGTTTGAGCCAGAAGACATCACTCAAAGCTCCCCAGTCTTGAATTTGAATAATAAATTGAAGCCTGGTAAAAAGGGTTTTCCCAAGAGACTCGTGATAGAGAGAGAAGAACTTCATTCTAATTTCAGGATCTCTAGCCCGTAAACCAAGCATAAACATCCTTTCTACCTTTTGGAAAACCTCTTGTCGCAAGGATAAAGGGTATCTGGAAATAAATAAAAAATAATCAAAGACGATAAGATCCAAGCATACCACAATATACTGATAATGTTTTACACTTTTACTTACTTATTTGAATCAGCACAAATCCCAAAAAGAAGCTCAAGATATTTCTGGTCCCACTCATCCAGAGCACTTGGTATGAAGTTTTGTTTATCAACTTGTGAAAGCTTCTGAAGAAAAGAAACTATCTCCTTTGGAGTGAGAAAGGCAGTTGATGTGACTGAAGCTCCTTGTTTAGCAAAATCATCTTCAATCCACCCTTTAATCACACCAAGTATGCAGAGAAGTACACTAGCATCAATACCTTTCTCTGAGAGCAAAGCATTCAATATTTGAGATACAGATCGCTTGCACTCTGGAACAACCATCACTCTTTCAGTGATAAGTTTTAAGATTGATTTTAGATTTGAAATAACTGCTCCAACATCAACACCTTGACGAGAAGACGTGACTGCTGAATCTGGATCTGTTCTTTGACCCTGAGAAAATCAGACAAAATTCTTCAATAAATAAATTTGAAACAGAGTATCAAGCAATGTTGGCATATAGATTAAAATTGAAAACCAAAAACAAAACATGTAATAAGGCAAGATATGTTACAAACCAAAATGGAACGACTTCAGTAAACTTAGTAACAAATTGTATATAACAGTCAAACAAACAAACATTGATGGGACAGCAAAAGGGCACAGTAAATGCTTGCATTACAATAAAGAACAACCATATATTAGTTAACAGAGTCCATACGTCTTTGTTTGAATATACATTGTACAGATCACATTTTCTTGCTTACCTTTGAAAGTCAGGTCACAGGGCAGGTATTACAAAAATTAATCATAGAATTTTATATTCAAGTAGTATTTAAAAGATAAAAGCAGAAATTGGCATGTATCCTAAAGAGAAAACTTGGAATAACATAACGAGAGTGGTGTGTTAACTGTTATAGACACGGTTGATTAGTTATTAGCTCTATTTCGGTGATATTTTCTATCATAGTTAACATTTTATTTAATAATATTATTTCTTGTAATAATGAGAGGAGTATCCAACATACATAAACAAGGTTTAACCTACTCAATCCCTAAGATTAGAGAATAGAATTAATCAATAAGGTGATAATATCTAGACATTTAACGATATGCATGTGTATTGAGTAGTCACGCAATTTTCCTCTAGACTTTTAACTCCATAACACTTTCATTTTAGTTTAGGTCTTACATTAATCAAAACTGCATTTTACAACACAAATTTTAAAAATAATATAACATGTGACGGCAATATCCCACATACTTGTCTTATATGAGAACCTGCTGATGAACCCATATCACGCTGCAGCCGCTGAAGTAGGCGAACCAAATTTAAAGGATCAATGAAATTCTTCTGTACCTCAGTCAAGGTGTTTATGACAAACAACAAAAAACTAATTGCACCGGCATTGTTATCGTCACTAGATGTTTGAGGAGCTGTGACAGTGGTAACATGCTTTTGTATCAACTCATCAACCTTCTGGTACAACAACTTAACGTCAGGAGGTGTTGAAGGTGCTTCTTGAGGAAAAGAAACACAAATCATCCTCAACAGTGAGCAAAAAGACTTGCCAGCATCTAAAAGTTTATGCTTGAAACATGGTTCAAAAATCTGGAAGGAAAAACAATTACATCACTACAAACATTGAATCATTTGGAAAATCAGAAAAACATACAGCATAATGTTAGGCCTACTTGAGAAATCTGGTTAATGTTGTTTCTTATGAACAAGTGAGGCTGTTTCTCTAAAACTTTGTTCATGACATCCAAACCCTGTGCCAGTGCAGTGGCGGGGTCCTTAGCCTGAGATGGTTGTATACTGCTCAACAACTTCTCCAAATAATTAAATTTTACATTTGCATTCGGCCACACCTCTAAAGCTTGTGAAAGTAGCTCCAAAGCTTGTTTGTACATGGCACTTGCTTCTTTGTCCTTAGGTTCTATAACCAGAGCAACCTAATTCCAGAAAACAAAGTTCATCGTCAATGTCAACTTTATAAGCAGAATGATTTAGTAGGGGTTGTTGAATATACACCGAGAATTGTTAAATTAAGTGATTATACTTTTGCCTCAAAATAGAAGTAACCACCCTTTCACACATACTCATACTTGTCATCTTAACCCTCAAAAGGATGGTGAGTTGTAATACCAAGATGATAATAGGTTATCCTCAACTATTTACCCATTAGAAATGAAGACATGAGCAACACAAACTATGTAGTGTAAGATTCAAATAAAAGAATGATCATACTCCCTCCGTACCAAAATAATCATTGCAGATGACTATTTCAAACAGATTAAGAAAAGACGATCAATGAATAAAAGAGAACAGTGATTTTACCAAACTACACATATCAACTATTGATTTATTTTCGCTGTCAAATGCAAAGTAGAGAATAATAAGTTGAGAGTGATGCAAACAATATTAATTACAGGATACAATTGGAATAAAGTAACTAAATTTGCATTCAAAATCAAAAGTGAATTATTTTGGGACAAATATTTTTTTGCAAATATGACAATTATTTTGAGACGGAGAGAGTAAAGCAATGCAAATGTCAACATCATCAAATTCAAACTACAGGTTTGTCAGGCTTTTGGGGGAAAGAAACAACAATTTATGCATACAGCTCTTCACATATTAATAAAGCATTCTATAAATTAACCTCACAGCAGCAATATTATGCAAAAAAAAGCTAAAGCATCTTAGAAGTAAGCCTCACTCTGATAAGAAAATTTATAATCATCTCCTCCATAGCAGCATTTGGTTTAAATTCTTCATCGGGTTGACTGGAAGATCCTGGGGTTTCGATGTTGGGGATTGATGATGGACCACCAGGTGACATCACACAAAGGGGTTGAATACCAGGTTCTGCTTTTACTCGCTTAGTTGTATCATCGGGAAATGTTGACCCTTCCACGGATCGCTTAGACTCAGCAGAGCTAGTATTGAAAACATCACTGATTTGGCTTGGAGCATCAGAATCAGTAACAACTTTCATCTCATTTTGTCTTTGCCTCTCCCAGTTAACAACTAATCCAGCAAGTTCAATGGCAAGACGTCTGTTCTCTGCTGTGGTATTATATGGCAATCCAAGGCGACTCAGAGAATTCACCATCTGCGGAACAAACTGTGCTCTGCAACTGTAGAAAAGATCCGAATGGCGGACAATAAGTTGGAATATATGAATAAGATTCGGAATTGAGTGACCTTCTTCAACAAGAATTTTCTTAGTATATCTTATCCATATGGGCATCCGAGAATCACCGAGGGGTAAACGTCGTGGCAGTGCTGGCATTAGAATGTCAAGAGCCTGCCTGACCAACATTCTATTTTCTGGTTGGCAGGTCCTAAGAAGAGCTACAAAAACCTGCAGTTACAAATCAGTATCAGGGTACTGGTGCGCCGTCGGGATAGATATATGTATCCAGACACACTTATATTTTGCCTATTAAATTGAGTTAGGTACACATAAATATAAAGACAGGCTTTCAAATCACATTGAATTATCAAATAAAGCCAACAACGTCTACTAAGATATAGGCTCGGAAATTTTCAATCTAGAGGCATCCACTTAAACATATACATCAAAGAAAATACAAAACACAAAAATAAAGACCATCTCCAACTTCTATATCAAACCCAAAAAAATAATTCATGAAAAGGCAAAGAACCTCCGGATTGTTTACACAATATAAAATGCTTGACCTTGAAAGAGTAATAAACCAAAAAACTTAAAGTACAATATTGGCTTCTAACTGAGAAAGATAACAGGTGTAGACAGAATAGCCATAGCCCACTGTAATCCAAATTTTGCAAGAAATCATCCAAATTAATGCTGCAAGCTTTGACTTGTACTAGGTTCAAAGGAGGATATATAATCCTCCCCTTCATGATTACACTTCCAAAATAGGGATTATGAAAATTAAAAAATAATAGGAGGTAAAGCCTAGTGATTTGACAAAACTGTATTTCTGTAAGAAAAATATCCCACAATAATCCAAATTATAACTACATGAGGTAATCAACATGTTTACAACATATTATTGGAGTGAAGAATATTTTAACAGAAGTAAATGTTTCCAGACCTGAAGTATTATTTTTTCAGGAGCTTGATATGCCTCCAAGAAATGGCAAACATTTACAAATGCCCATTGTTTGCTCGCAGTATCTTCACGCTTAAGATGATTCCACCCAAACTTTATCAATTCCTTCCTATGATGAACGAGATCATTCTGAAGATACTTAAGCAGCAAAGTTGCAAGCTGCAATAGTTCTATTCTTAAAGGCTCATCATATTCTGCAGAAATCTACAAAAGAGAGAGAGATAGACATGATGTAATGAGAGAAATGTATGGACTTCAATAGTTGTATCACAGACACTGAATTATAATAATGATTTAAAGGAAGGGTCGTGTAAGGAATAAAACATAGCATCAGGATAAACCTCTTCTGGGGGATCAAGAAGTTTGTCAACGATTGTTTTTATAATTGCAGGATCAACAACTTCCCAACTTTGGCCATTTTGAAAGGCGTGAGCAAGCATTGGAAGAATGAGCATTTGCATTACAATTACCAAATGGTCATGACCAAGTTGTTTTGATTGGAAAAGATTGAGAAAATGTAACAGGAGGGCTTTTTTCATGCTTGAAGGATAACCTTCTGCAACCTAAAAGACACCAAGATAGTTAATATGTGAATGATGAAATACAAGAATGAAGTTTGATCTCAACAGAAAATTCAGATCCAGTTATGAAGTACCTCAATGATGTAAAACTCCTTCAGGAAAGTATAGTCAATCCGACTATGAAATAAGAATATCGTAAGTATATCAAAGAGAACATTTACTTCATTTTTGTCATGTCTCAAGTAATTCAGGAAGCATTTGACAAGCCATTTACTTTCTTTAATCTGCAAATCCATGAAGATGACTTGGTCATGCATCTAAAATCAACAATGATGATAGAGCAGTAACTAAACTGATCTTTGCCTATACTTACTTGCATTAGGTTCAGTTCCTGTTCATTTTGCAGCCGGGATATTCTAGCAGGTGACTTCCATACTAGTACTAATGTATCAAACACAGTACGGTTACTTTGTAACCAGCCAGGCATTAATTTGACCAGGGTTTTAATAAGTGCTAGACCCTGAAAGTAAGCATCGGAAGTTGCATTGGGAGTAGGAACAAGAACATTAGGGGCATCGGTTGAAGCAGAAACATGGGTTTCTTCACCTGATAAAGTAGCGTGTGTACTCGTGGATGATGAAGCCATTACCACCTCTGATTTGGGCAGAAATTCGGAGAATGCACTTGCAAGTATCTTTTGTGGTGATTTTGAAAGTTCATCTCTCAACGGATAACCGGCTTCTGAACAAATTATATATATAAAACTGAATTTAAAGCAAACAGCAAAGAACAAAGAATCAAAGTCAGCATCCAAAATTACTAGTGATATATAATTAAAGTTCAGCATTCTAAAAACTTACCGCCTGAAATATTTTGGTTCACTTAATCGAGCAAGAAAATAATCAACTGCAACAGGTGCATATCGATTTAAAAACTTTGTAATTGGTAGGCGATATGGACTATTGATTTCACTGTATACTTGTCCAGGAGGAAGTGCTCCTTCCAAATCAATAGTCAAGGTTACAAGTTCATCGAGGAACTTTGAAGCGGCAGGAGGAAGCAAGTGAAAAAGCTCAATTATAGCTGCAACAGTAGAGAATAATGTCATCAGTGCAAGAATAAGATGAGGAGTGAGTAACATTAGAAAATATTGCATTAAATAGGTAAGACCATATATCTATAACCTGCAGCTATCTTTGGTTCTTCACCAGCCTTCCATGACTTCTGACTCTGTGCCAACTTTTCAGGCTCCAGCCACCTCCTTAGATGCTCTAAAAGTTTGCCTCCCAAGGTTACATTGAACCAATTGGATAACAGCTCAAGCAGGCGGGCTAGGCCTAGAAGAAGAGGCATGCTGAGATTTTTTGTGTGAGCTAAATTGACCAATATAGGCCTAAGACTGCTTTGTAAAAGTTCTTTGGGCATCCTTTGATTTATAACCTATGTGATACAGGGCATAAGTCAGTGATTGAGGTAAAATAATTCCAACTTTACAAGTCTACTAAAAGCATTTGTATCTCTGGCAGGGTGCATTAATTAGCTAGTCCCAAGCCCCAAAAAGAAGAGTGTGTTAGGCAATCATCAATAAGGTAAAATCTTGCTGAATTTTCATGACCAAAAATGCATGTCCAATGGAACATATTGTAAGGATATCATTTGTGTTTTTAACAATGCCACCAGAACAATATAAGTATGAAAATGCTGAAATGGAATGGAACATATAATCAGGACCTAATGATCCCATAAATAACTAGTATTTATCATATATAGGGATATATCTTCACATTCATTGCAATCAAGCCAATAAAGAAGTTTAAATTATACAGCAAAAAAGCTAACTACACCTGTCGCAGGCCTTCCTTTGCAACAGCGACAATTTCTGGAGTCCGACAGGTTAAAGACTTAAAAAACATTGCGATGATCTTTGCACGCAATTCAGAATGATTTGGAGTCTTAAAGTCAGCCCATGCCATTGTTGTGCAGAGTAGTTCTATGCAAGCTGTTCGAAGTTTTGTCAACGATGTCACCACTTTGGGGTTGATAAACTTAGCAACCCAAGCATTGTCATCAGACTCTGCTATTTGCAATGCGTCTTGGAGGAAGTTAACTAACTCTGGAGTCAACTTGAGAAGAGGTGGCCTCAAGGCTAGACAAAAATTCAATGCTGTAACTGTTCCAACCTACACAAGATATAATAAGTGTGAATGGATAAAAGCACAAAGAAAGATCAAATCAATAGCCATCTAAAAATAAGAATTTAAGGATACCTGTTGATCAACGGTCTTTAATTTCAGTGGCCGCATTATGAGAGGCTGGAGAAAAGGCTGATACAATGGCTCAAGTAATTCAGACACCTCACTACCAGTCCTGCTGGCTAAAAGTGCCAAGCATGATTGTACATTCTTTCTCACAATGATAGAGGCATTCTGGTTGAATAGCTCTTGAGCAAGAAAATCTACTACTCCTTGAAAGCTTTGCCTCCGTGCCTCACTGTTTGCTTCATCAGCATTATTCACTACACGAAGAACCTGAGTGAGCACTTGACTTGTCTCTTCCTGCTCCTTGCTAGCATAAATGGGAAGCTTTTTAAGGACATATATCAGACCACGCACAATTCTTACTTGGAACAGGCAGAGAGTCTCAACAGTGACCTTTCCAACCAAGGCACCAAGACCCATGACTCCACCTATTTGTGCTTGCCATATAAGTCCATAGCAACAATGCAAAAGACGGGGCAAGAGTTGTTCAAATACTGGAACCCGAACACTAGGGGGAGGAGAATATACGGGATTCATTGATGGACTAGAGACAATCATAGGTGTACCAGGCCCTCTGGACATTATGAAATCAGTATGTTTTGAACGAGCAAGAAATACAAGTGTTTCTGCAAACACATTTAAAGCATCAAGAGCAGCTTTGGCATGGAGCCTGTTTTCATCTGCTAGTACATCAACTAAAGCATCCAAAAATACCAAAGGATCCAGCTCCTTCAGATTTGAACAAACACTAGTTTTTGTCCTAGAACCAACATGAACAGATAGTGACGAACCCCCAATTGCAGCTGCCGACACATTGCTGAATGAAGAATCCATATGAAATATCATCGCAAAATGGCGACATATATTGACAACAAAATCATCTGCAGAATCTGTGAGATCTGGCTCACCATTGGCAGCAATGATAGTCATTAAAAGAATCTTGAAAACAGATTTCTCAGCCATAAGTTGAGTCTTTGTCTTTACTCCTAAGTCAGCCTGGAAACAACATGCTAAATATTATATGCCAGCAACAATAAGTATTCCATAACACAAACCCAATTAAAATATGCAAGAGTTGAAGGTAAAACAATAGAGCGGAAAAGTGCGAAGGAGCTGAAGAATAAGTACACCAAGTAGCTGTGGCATCAATATCTTAATGTGTTCATGTGGGAGTGATCCATGAAAAGTGGGTGCACAAAAATTGTATATTTCTCCATATCAACCAGAAGTGTTGGTGCAGTGTTTTTGGAGAATTTGAGAAGCACTATAAATCTATAATAGTAACAAACTAACCTTTATATCAATTGACTCAGATCTGTGTGATGATTGATCAGCCGTAGAAGCCAACAATGCAGAAAGCTGCTTGGATGTGCATCCCTCATCAGCAACAATTCCAGGCAAATTGAGCTGAGATGATAAGCAAACGCGAAGGAACTTTAGAGCCTGCTTCCGATAGAAAGCATCCATGCCGCAATTTCTGTTCATTACAGCCTCTACAGCAAGATTTATACATCGATCAAGTGGCACCAAGAATGGAGTGGCAGGCTCAAATGTCAAAATCAGGCGAAGCCCGTGTTCAGGGTTCTCTTTACACTCAAGTGCCAGAGGCTCTTTGAGGAATCTCCTGTTTCGTCCACCTAACTTTCCAAGAAGCTGCAATGCTTTAGCACCCCAAGGATAGGGAGCTGGTCGTAGGTGAGACCACAAGGCCAGAATCACCTCAGACATTACATTGGCCATACTAGGTTCTAGGAAGTCAGGATTTAAACTATCAACCCAAAACTCTAGTGTACGTAAACCGAGACTCACTAGTTCATCACTTCCCTTAAGACATAATACCAAAGGCTTCATAAGACGAGACAGATATGGTAACAGAGAGCTCAAACGTGCAGGCAAGGTCATGCAGAGCTCTAGTAGAAGATCTCTCATATCTTCCCCCGTTGGCCCTTCCAACATAGCCAATAGCACATTGAGGCACGGTTGCAACATGGGGATTAAGTCCCGCAGCAAAAGTTCAAATTTGCACCCTGAAAGTGCCCGGAACATTGTTCGAAGCAACTGCATGTAACCAAGAGGTCTTTCAACTTCAGTAGAATATTTCATGCAATATTCCATTATAACAGGCACATGAGGCTGCAAAATCCGTTCAAAATCTGAAGGTGCTTTAGCAACAGCACCAAATATAAACCGAAAGAGATGCAAGACCAGTTTTGCTGAAGGTGAATCTGGGCTTTTCAACACATCAAGTTTGCTGTTTACAAGGAAATTAACAAGCACATCCGCAAATGGCCGGTACACTTTAGGGGCTGCAAGAAGAGTAGAGAAAATATGGACAAGTTGTGTGTTGGAGATCATGCACTCAAAAAGCTCAGGCATACACAGAGAGAACATATCCATAAGATCTCGAGGCTCCATGATGGCCAAAATTTGGGAGAAGAGATGAAGCATTTCCCGTTCCTCGTCCTTCTCCTTAAAGAGTGCTAAGCAATGAACACCACTTTTCAAAACACCAGAAGCTTTGTAGACCTACACAAGACTCTTAAGTCAACATAAACAGATAAGCTTTAAAACACCAAGATTTATCATAAGCCTATCTGAAGTACCTCATCTTCTCTCATGCCCCTAGATGCTTGAGGTTGTGATAAATTAGATGAAGGTGAGACAAGCATCTGTAAAGTTCCATGAGTAGAGAAAATATCACGCATGAAAAACATTATATGGGCGGATGGAGGTCATGAATCCACAGATAGCAATTATTATACCAAGGATTTATTACCTGAGATCTAGGAGAATGTGCATGGGTGATGCTCCATATGATGGTCTTCATTCCTGAGACATATTATAAAGGAAAAAAGAAAAGCCATGACATCTCTGATCATATGCTAAAAATGGGTATCTTTACCAGTAAAGACCAAGATAAGGAACTTCAGAAGATTTAAAGAAATAAATTACCCATCACTAATGTCTTAATCAGATGCTTGTAATCATTTACTTCCTTTGAATATTCAGGAGGGCCCGCAATATTGAAAACTGCCTGCAAGGAAAACATAGGCCAGAATCACTCCAAGCAATATTCAAATTAACAGTTTACAGACTAGTACATAAGCAATCAAAAATTAAAAACCACTAAAATAGTAGCATTTTTACTTAAGGACATGCATAGTATGCAATGCAAAAAAATATTAAAAGTTGCATCTTTTCATCCTTCATCCTTATCGATTCTGTTTTGATTAGGTCTTGGTGTAAAATTAATATATATATATATATATATATATATTAGTAACACTGAACCAAAAACAACATTCATTTTCAAGCAACATTATGATACGCAACAACCCCCTATTTAGAAGGTTTGGGTTTGGAGAAACAAGAGAGAAACAGAGGACTAAGCCTCTGGTTAAGTCAGAAACATATAACTGACTTGTAATGGTTGTTAGCTAGTGAGTGGGAGAGTGAGAAAGAGAATAAAGGGAGAGAAGGAGGCTGTAATAATACTAATAACCATCGAAATATTATGTGAGTTCAGGTCTCTTGATTGCATGAGGATTCTTTTCAATCAAATGAAATAAACAGTATCCTTGTTCTATGTTTTTTGTTAGAATATTAGAAAATATCTTTTATATTATATTTAGAGTATCTTGATTTATTTCCTAGGATCAATTTATTATTATGATGATTTGCTTCTGGTTTAGATTTGAGTCTATGTATCTCTATAAACAGATATTAGTATTGAGTCTCTTGTATCAAGTTAGCATAAAGCTATTATAAATAATATTCAAGCTCTAATTATTTTCTCTCCTCCTTTTATCTAAAATCTCAAAACTTCAACATTATTCATTTCTTTCTGGTCCAATCCTATCGCATTATGTGGATGAGCCAAAATGTCCAACTTATTAAAAAAATAACTTTTATTTAATAAAATGATATGACCTTGTTCGCAATAGAGAAAATAACCTAAATAGTTCTCAAGTCTCAACATAAAGATATATGTTTACTTCCTAGTTTTGCAGTATGCTTTCTTATGTTATCCATCATTCCCTCCTCTTAATTTATCCGCAAATCCACAACCCTTCTATAAAATGAAGTGTTCCTAAGAATTAGATGCATGGGGCATAATGATGAATTCCAAGATTCAATGTCTTTAATTTCTAATAGAATTGCAAACCAAGAATAGGCAGTTACTCTCATTTTTCTTAAAAACAATTCAATCCATAGAATTGTTTACAATTCCTCCTTCCTTTACCAGTGAGTTATAAAGCTGTTTCTTTCCACCAAAATTGTTAACATGGTAAAAAGTTAAGCAAATAATGACAGTCTGATACAAAATTTAGATGAGAAGATAAATCTCTCAGTGCCATTATTTAGCCTGAAAAAGATTCCCAAGTTTTCTAACAACCTGCACAGGGAGTTCAAGCTTTGATCTCAAGGTAGAACGATCCTTTCCTTCCTCGCCTTCCTCCAAAAGCTATAAAAATAATAACATAAACAAGTTAGGAACAAATGTGGCAAGACATACAAGTAATTAAATCAATGATTGTAAACCACTATATTGTAGACATTGTGAGGTCAATTGGGGGGAGTAGAAGTGGACTGATTCTGTATAGTTAGCATTGAAGAAGCCAAGCAGTAGCTTAGTTGTATAAAAATAATACAGTATTTTTCTCAAGACATAATGAAATTTTATACTGCATAAGAACTACTTTCTATTAAAATTTCCATATGATGGAATTGGTTTGTGTTACACTATGTCTCTCTGAAAAGTTGATGCACGTGAATCTTGAGCAAAAAAGATAATTTAAAAAAAAAAAATGATTGAGAGAAAAAGAGTAGGAGGCCTTATAACAGTGAAATAAGCTGGTGCAGATTGATATGAGTGCAACCTTGTTTAGCACACTCTAGGCTAAAATTGATTGATGTCAGCAAATGGTAAATCATCAATCAATGCTCAAGTGAGCAAGAAGATGAAAAGTTTAAGGTACCCTTTGTTAAATATTCTCTGGATAATAATATCAAGAGCGACTAATATTTTCCAGCACTGAGTAGATTTTTAATTTGGGTGGAATATGTAAACATGGGATTAATCTACAATGATAATTTGCAGGTTTCCTGGCTTAAATGCATTTGCAATTCTGCTCATGCTAGTGCTTGCAGAATTAGGCATGTGGAGGAGCTGGTTGTGACAACTAGTAAGCTTTTTTTTATATTAAAAATCCTATTCATCCTAGAATTCAGGACTCATGCCTTTAGACCAATGTTGTTTCTCAAAAAGAAAATATTTCCATTTTTTCTCTTAAAGGGGGAGTAGACTGAATAACATATATGTAGCAAGAGTTTAAGTAAAATAAAGTCATTTTCTAATTACATTCAAATAAAGAAACGGATGAGTGATACCATTCCATAACCTTCCGATCTAGGGTGAAAATAGGGAAATGGAGTGGAATTAAATGGAATGGGCTCTTTCATATTCCATTTCATTCCAACATATTAAGGACAAATCAAACAATGGCAACTAATGGTATTTCTTCCCATTTCCTCCTCTTTTCTTATCACCAATCCAAAAATAGCCCAAAATATGATCTGGTTACTGTAAATTTATAAGATACTTTTTGTATACTCTAACAATGGCAGTCCCCAAGAAAACTTGCAAACAATTCATGTTAATGAAACTACATATGCACAACTATCACAAGGCAATTGCTAGATAACACATAGAACTTTAAAGCTATCACAAATAACCTGTGGTATTGTCCGTTTGAAGGTATTGAATTTCCCAACGAAAGCATCCAAAATGCGGCCCTACAAAGCAACATCATGTGTTAATACCAGAAAAAATATAGTAAAATTCAAAATGCCAAAATCTAACAGAAATTGTGCAACAGACCAATAAGATCCTTGCTTCATCTGTAGACTGTTGATCAACCCCTTTCTCAAAAATTGGTTCCACCTGGATCCAATTGAAAAAGCAATACATAAGAAGGCTACAGGAATTTAATCAGCTACCGAACCTAAATTTTTTTCTTCAGGTATACAGGGAAAAAATAAATAGAAAAGAGAACTGTTATCAACTGAGAAGAGAATAAGAGACAGAATACAATTCTCCAAAAAGTGAAAAGAATAGCCAAAAACAACAACAACAACAACAACAAAAATAGAGAAGAAAAATAAAAGAATACAACTATACCGCCCTCCAACCCATGAAATACAGTATGTCAAACCCCAAAATAAATATAACCTAAACACCATGGATAAGACAAATAAACAAATATATTCCAATTCACAAAGCTACTGAGGCAACAACATTCTCAGTACTTTTCTATAAATCCCTTGGAACTA
Source organism: Cicer bijugum (assembly GCA_037974875.1). Lineage (NCBI taxonomy): Eukaryota > Viridiplantae > Streptophyta > Magnoliopsida > Fabales > Fabaceae > Cicer > Cicer bijugum. Next base: position 5,818,880 of record JBBPBT010000152.1, on the reverse strand, counting down.
AAAACCAATGGAACGGAGATAAATGAAAACATAGAATAACATTAACTATATTCTTGAGTAAGGTAGGTACCAGATTCAACATCAAGCGAGCACAAGTGGTGTGGATGCTCAATGTTAATGAAGCATCGTGCATATTACTTGAAAATAAGTAAATTATCCGCGATAACTGCAACCACAATGAATTCAAATTAGCAAGATTGTGTGTGGTGGAAACTCTTCCCCGTCAATTGTACTTCTGCCTACAAATTTCCATTTATAATTATTTAACAAAATATTACACATAAATTCAAGAACAGGTATAAAAGAAAAACTATCAATTTAAGATGCCATTTTATTATATTTCAGAACCCAATAACCCACCTTCTTGTGCTGCAATTTGTTTTTGTTACATTGAAAAATTAAAGGCACAAAGCATTTTTAAATTCATAATATATTTTATATTTTGATATTTGTTTCTTGTTTTGTTCCGTACTGTGAACTATATTATGAAATATACAGACCTTGCTGAAAAAAATCCAGACCTTGCTGGAAAACGCAGATCTCTGGTTGTTCTAAGCTCAAGATAAAAGCTTCAGGCTAGTAAAATGCGGATCTGGCCAAAAATTGCATAACTTTGTCACTGAAAAATGTAGAGTTTCCGTAATAAATGCATTGCACTCCAGGAACCCGTTAAGGTCACGAAACGTGGCGCAAAATCCGTACGCACATCAACAGCTGCTACTCCATTCTGAGACGCTATGCTGCATGGAGGGGCACCCACCTACTAACTGTGACTGACCGATAAGGAGGGTGAAAAAAGATGGCAACAGTGAGAGAGATAAAGCCGGGCGCTGTTTTTGGTGTTTTTAATTGGAAATTTCCTAAAATACCCTAACAATTAAATTGTGGAGGCTTTTGGGAGTTTACAATCTCACTCTGAGGTTACTCGATCTCACTGCAACAGCTGCTATTTTAGCCACCACACTAAACAGCTCTCTACTGCATGTCCTATGGTGGCCAGGGGCTGCTCCGCTACTCAGCTACAAGCCTACAGCGCACTAATGGTTATACCAATTCAACCAAGAGACGACTATGGAATAGCAGTATCGGCTTATTACAGAGAAGCTCACAAGACCATGTAATCCCATTCAATATGAAACAAACAACATAATACTTGAAAACATCCTCTCCAATCATTGGCACCAAGTCACTTCAGATTCATTATGGATAATATCTTTAGTTGAATTACTGTACGCTTTTGATAGTAATTAATTTTACTTTGACAAAATCTCATATTAATAGTTTAAGATTACACATTAAATGATTTTGAAATATCAATTTGGTCCTCATTATGTACTTTGTTTGCTTCAAAATTGTCTGAAAGTCGGGCAAAATTAATGTCACGCTGATATACCTAAATATCATCTTTGTAGGGCCCAATTTGATATCATTAATTGATCAATGGCTGTTCCAAAAATCTTTCGTAAACCAAGTTGTGGTTTACTCTTAGTTACTTATATAGGGTTTCATAAAATAAATATTCTAGTTCTCTACAATAATATAATAAATTACAAAAAAGTGAAGTGAATAATAAAATAAAATATAACACTTACTACTACTGCAAGAAATCACTAAAAGCAACAGACAAATCCTATCTAAAATGAGATGAAGCAAGCAAAAAAGCAAACCTGTGATAAGGACAGATCTTGCCGAACATGATGTACAATCTCTGCCAGAAGACTATAAGCCAAGGGCCTCAATGTCTCAAAGCATGCCCGCCCAGTCCCGACCAGATTCCTGAAAGTTTGAAAATCTAAAACATAAGAGTATGCTCAATACAGTTATATGCCGTCAAGCTTAATTTCCTCTTATTGTTCAACGACTCTCGGTACCCTTTCCAGTGTTATCGATTGGGGATGGCGGGTCATGGTGGAAGGCCATGGCCATAGTGGTTGACAAATATTCTGCCATGGTACCACCATGGCTGCTATTTGATAACACTAATTATCTATCTTCCTGACAGACAAACATACATGTATATCACACCTCCGCAAAAAAAAAAAAATAGGATTTCAAACCTATCCATCATTGGAAGCAGAAATTCAGAAACATAATCTAACAGTTAATCATTTGTAGCTAAATAACAGTAAATTATTTCCTAACAGTTAAATTTATAACCATCTAGATTGTTGTACCACTAGTGGCCTTATAAAAAAGAGATAGTTGTGACCAGCCAGAAAAGTGCAGAGAATCACTGAAGAGGATCTCTTTATAAAAAATTATATTTACATGACAGAATAAAAACCACTCAGAGATTATTACATTCACATTCAGCCAATATAACCTACACAATAACAAGTAGACACTTGCAGTAATGATTTATACTAATGGGAAGTATTATTAAAAGGGCTTCCTTATTTGTAATTCTTCCATAAAATCTGTGTCAATATCTTTTTTATAGATCATATTGTTACCTTTGTTCCAGTAAAGTGTCAATCAGAGGAAACAAGCCTCTCCTGAAATCAGTTCCAAGGACATGTTTCAGGGATATTAATAACTCCTGCATCCAACACTTTTAACTTTAAATCAAAGAAAGAGAAACACAATCGCAAAACGGCAAAACAAACAATGGTATCACCTTTCTAATGGTTACAGAGTCGGGACATGTTACAAGCAAATTCACAATGCTTTTACATATACTTTCTTCATGTGGCCTTATATAATCAGCATAGCTTTTCAACAGATAAGTCAAAAAAGAAACTGTCTGCAATAATAAAAAATGAAACAAGTAAAACATGTGATGGATAATATTAGGAAATGGATTAAGGAAATAAATCATTCAAAAATCAATATATAAAACTTGTGCCATTTCAGCTATTCACAACAAAATAACCATTATAAAGTAGGATATAAAACTTGTGCCATTTCAGCTATTCAGTAAGTGCAGTAGAAATCCATCTTTCTATGCTGGCAGGAAAATAACATTAGTAACATTTTTGGGTAAACCCAAGGTGTGAAGCAAAAATGTATAAAAGAGCAAGAGGTGTTTCTGTCTGTTAAGGAATCAAAATATATCCACTACATCCTTTGGATGCAATGGGCTATCTTAATATATATTGAAATGAATAGAGAGTAATAGGCTAATAGCACTCGTTTATCACTCTCGTACAGCTTTTGGGTCTTCTCCCAACTTCTCTCCTTCTAAAATGACATTTAAAACAGTAATATCCAATTGTTGCAAGAACGATGTGAATCTAAAGGTATAATTATTAAACCAATTCATTCAACATATCCTGACGTTCAAAATTCATGGTTTATTCAGCCATATGCTTCTCCAGGGTACATTCCTAAGGAAAAGACGCGTATGTTTCTTCATTTTGTAATATGAATTTGAATCTTTACATTTCCACCATAAGCACCTACCTTGACCTGTGCACCCTTGAGTTCAGTGAAATGAGATCTCAGATGAGGAGGAACCTTTTCAGGGCCAGGAACCGATATAGCAGTAACCATCAAAGGCAATAATTGAGGAATGTTTGCTTGAACTAGGTGACTATATAATTGAAACAGAAACATCACCACCAGTGGACTCTCAGTAACTATCTTGAATGAGCGAGTACTTGGATTGAGCTGCGAGCCAGTGGCAGTGGCAGGGTTTATACTTTGATCCGAAAGTGAAGTATCCATCGGCTTGATATCCTCCCCTGTCATTGCCATATTGTCAAAGAAATGACTAACCGTCAACTTAAAATTTTGGTAAATCTTGCATACAAAATCTAGAAAAGGCTGCACTTCATTTTCTAGAGTCGGCCTAAAGTTCCTCAAAAGGTCAAAGATTATACGAATACAAATCAACCCATTTTCTTCATTATCCGTCGTAAGCACTTGCATAGCAACTTTCAAGAGGTCCTGTACAAAAGGCCGAAGAACTTCACTGTGTGGAAGTCTATTTAATATCTCAACCACAATATTCCGAAGCTTATGCTCTGGATTGTCCACAAACTGCGGCTTAGTAATTTGCAGTAGTATTGCCGAGAATGCTCGAAAGTAACACTTCAAAAAATTCAAATACTCGGCAGTATGAGCAATCTCAAGACTATCCCTAACCTCCATCACCATTTGCAACCTCGCCTGAATAGCTGTTTCCAACCAAAAAAAAAAAAAAAGCATTAACCAACTAACCAAATGCAAAACATTAATAAACAGAGAAAATTAAAATCAAACCAAAAGCAATTGAACAACACAAACACTGTTTAATCTATTTTAGCTATTTTCTTACAGCAAGTTAACATGGAAAATATGAACAAATGAAAAAACACAATGAATATGTAAGTATTATAGTTTCAATGATTCAACTATCGTGCAATTTCATTCGTTTCTTCTAGCCGCAATAAAACAGTAAGAAATGGAGAAAGAGAAAACATACTGAGGTCTGGCTCAACGAGATGGCGAGAATGTTGATCGAAATTCTGAACGGGACTCATTTCGGCGATGAAGGAGTGAAAGGAAAACAGAAAAAGCTTAAACCCTAGCTACCTCTTTAGAGAGGAACAAGTGCAATTTCACCTTTGGCGCGAATGTGATCCTATTTCTAGGGTTTAATAATACAAACGCTATATGACCGAACCAGAACGAATTTACTCCTACTTGAGATTGCGATGCGGAACAGTGAATAGGGGAAGTGATTTGTAGGGTTGAAGAAGAAGAAGAAGAAGAAAAAGAATTAACAGTGAAGCTACTCTAGGGGTTAGAGTGTAATTGTTGATAGGGTGAAGAGAGGTTTTTTCGTGAGTAACAGAATAGTATTTTTCCCTCTCTTTCTTAAGCTGCTGCGCCCTTGTTGAATGACTTAATGTATATATGTGAGTTGAGTTTGATTTCAACTCGGCACCACCGAGCATGGACTCCTCCACGGGGCCAGTTTTTTGGTTTTATATATAAACCCATACACCATTCAGTAACAGAATAATTCATTTCTATTATTCAAAAGATTAAGAACATTAAGCTTACTTCTTTTTTTATTTAAATTAAAATCTTAGTTTTCTTTTACTACAAAATTAAGCTTTTAGCGTATATTTATTAAGATTATTAAATAAAAAAAATCAAAATATCATTTATATCTTTATCTTATTAAGATTATTTAACATACATTATTGGTGTAAAATATTTTACATCATCGAAAATTACAACTTATAATTTTAAAAATTATTAAAATTAAATATTTATAATAACTTAACAATTAAAACTGATTAGAAGAATAAAAAAATTATATTTTATGTATATCAATTAAATTTTTATATTTAATATAAATTTTTTTTATATGTTGATAAAATTTATCTTATACATAATATTAATTTTTTAAATAAATTGTTTTTAAAAATTTTAACATGAAACTCACACATACTATTTATAGAAAAATTAAAAAATTTAATTTTACATACATGTAAAAAAATACTTTTGATAAATTAGTTTAATAAATCGATATTTTAAACATGTGTTGGTTCCATTTAATTCAACCAGGTTTATTAATTTCAAAATTCCAAACACCAATTTTTAAAAAATATAAATATGCATTTTTGTACTCGATTATTTTAGGTTGGGCTTTGAGCTCAACCATTATCAACTCGCAACGCACAACAGATCCAATCACGTGAGGAAATAATAAACTGTATTGACACTTGTTGAGAGGAACAAAATGATATCTTGATGATTTTACTATAATCATGGTGTGATATAATATAAGTGTTTCGTTTAAGTTGTTTATAATTATTAATAATTAGTTGTTTTGAGTTTAATAATAAAATAAATTTTATTTATTAAAAAACTCTTATTATATAATAATAATAGGTAGTAAATTGAGATAAATAAATAAGTATATATTAATAAAAAAATTAATGTTCAATTAATAATATAAAATAATAAATAATTTGATATCAAGAAAAATTATAAATGAGAAAGATAGAGTAACAGTTTTTAAAAACAAATAATTCAAATAAATTTTTTAGTTTTTAAATTTTAAAAAACTAAAATAAAGTTATGGAAACAAGAATCAAACAAGTCATAAGAGTTTTCATAGTTTGTTTTAAATCAATTTTAAAATAAAATAATTATCTAATTCAAATGTCAATTAATGGTTCATTGTAAATTATTTAAAAAATATCAATTGAGTATGTTTTAGATTGCATAAATTTATTCAATTTTTATCATATATAATTTATAAAATAACATACTACAAAGCTATATAATATAAAAGTTTAAATATACAAAATATCTTTGTAAACAGGGGTTACTTTAATTTTAGTTCCTATTAAAATATTTTCTTTCAAACAACCCATACAAATTCAAATCACTTTCTAAAAAATTATTAAGGTGGACAAATTTTGATGGTGTAACATTCATGATTAGGTTAAATTAGTGCTAAGTCAGGATCTCTCAAAACAAATTACAAATTAAATACTTAACCAATTTTAACAGTTATAAAAAAATTAGAGTTCTTCTCCTTCAAATAAAACCAAATTTGAAAATCATTCATCTTCCTCAACTCTTCCAAATCAGGAAATAAAACTTAGAAACCTCAACAAATCTAGAAATCCTCCAAAAGCACTCTCTCATTCTCCTTGTTCAGTCCACACTATTTTTGGTTGCTGGTCTAAAACAGGGTAGAGGCTGACTAACTCGGGTATATATATATATATATTGAAAAGTCACCCTTACATGGATTGACCATTCAAAAACAAAAACAAAAATCATACACGTTAAAATTTGGGCGAGTTGGTCCGGAAAAATAAATAAAGGAATTAGTCTACTAAAAGTCTAAAACTGAGCATTTACACAATCAACGAAACTCTAAGGTCCGGTTCCAAGTGGTTATTAGTTGTATGTTTTAAAATTTTAAAAAACTAAAATCAGTTTTAATTTTTTAGTTTGTGAGAATAAATTATTCTCTTTATCTCGTCTTATTGTAAATTCATCACATATAACAAGTATTGTTATGTTAAAATAATAAAAAATTATATTGAAATTTTAATTATGTTAAAATAATTTAAATATTATAAAATTATAATTTGTTTGTTGTTAAAGGTGATTGAAGTGGTCAGTACTCGAATTGTTGTCAACTATAGTCATAATGTGATCGACAGACGACAATGGTAGAAGTCGAAGACAAAGGCGGTAGTCGAAGGTGATGGCGGTGTTAGGAGGTGGGTGGTTGGAAATAATGATTAGATGTGGTGGTGATATATGCTTGTTGGAGTGACATTAACTTCTATTGATTGGTACATGTTCATTTTAACACAACAATAATTATGAAATTATTCTTTTTTTTTTTAGTTTTAAGAGAAAACTATTTGGAAATTGAGTAATAAACCAACTCGACCTATTTTACATAAATAGATTTTGATCTTGAAATTCATTTTCAAATCCAAAAACTCATAACAACCCTGAACATACCTTAAGAATGTTGGGTTATAGCGGAAAAATAGATTAATGACCGCAAAAATGATCGAGTCAATAAAAAAATAACCCTAGAAAAAGGAAAAAAAAATTGTAAATTGACCTGACGGACCAATTTGTTGTGCCATGTCAATGCTCGTTTTTCAAGGAATAAGTAAAGCGAACTAGCTTGAGTGGTAGGGTCCAAAACCTCAATACACCAAACATGAAATAACAAATGGTTTCTTCTTTTCCTTCAATGTTCTCAAAGAATAACAAAACACATGTTCAAATTGGTCAATCTAGACATGTCTTTTACTAAACATGTTCAAAGTTCGATTTCTAATGAGAACCACATTGAACTAAACTGAATTATTGACGGAGTTTGCAGTAGCCGAATCAAATTAGTGATGATTAATCTCCAACTGAAGCAAACTACTCTACTGGTTTCATGCATCATATTTTTTTTAAAACCAAATTGTGTTGAAATGCCATATAACGTGCACCAATGTCATATTCTACTCTTTTCTTTTTTCAATAATGCAAATGGCGTCATTTGATTCAGGTACAACACGTCCTCAAAATTCATTCACATAAATACAAATTTAGATATAAGTGGAAGAAAAAAAAAACACATGTGATAGACAAAGCAAGGAAGGGTCGTTGCAATCATAGAGTTGACATTTATATTTCATATTGTCTGTGTAAGGAAGGTTGTGCCTCGATCTCTTAGTTCATTTTTCGTACAACTTCATTATTTGTTTATGATGTATTAGTTTAATATGATGTTAACGTAGATAAATGAGGTCTTTGTTTGGTAGAGTTTTCCAAACGATATATTCACGTTGACCAAACAATTACTTTAGCTTAAACTAGATAATGCTTTATACTCTGTGTTAGATGCTATTTGGAGACAATTTCAATTTGTGAAACTTAATCATCAACATATTATGACTATAAAATGGTATGTTATTTTATCGTATTCTTATATTACTAGATATTCTAGTTTTCTTTTATCTTATTTTTTTCTCGATTTACTTATCATATGTAACTTACACACTACAACAAATATTAGAGAATTTAATCTCTTAGAGTTGATGTCATCAAAGGTTATATTGTTATGTGACCAATTGAGTTCATATAAAGTGTTACTCCCCTCAAATCAATTTAAATTACATAAGTCAATCATTTAAAAAAAAAAAACACACAAAATACT
>JBBPBT010000152.1:5765136-5776914 GCA_037974875.1 Cicer bijugum | reverse complement strand
AAATATCTTTTGTGTATTATTTTTATGTGTTAATGAAAAAGATTTGCTATGTGATTTTTTATGTTTATCACTTATAAATATTTGTGCGGTGATTTTTTTAAACATTGATTATAAATATTTATCATGCATTATTTTAATATTTATTCCAAAAAATTTAATATATCAATAATAAATAAAAAATGATAATTACATTTTTTTATAGCTAGGACTTAAAATAAAATTTTAAAGTTTTATAATGACAAATAATTTATTTAATATTTAAATAAATGTAAGTTATATTGGATAATATTAGAGTATATAGTTTAGACTTTGGTTAGTTTAGGTTTTGTAAAATAAATAACTAGCACTTGTTCTTGACTGTTTGACTTTGACTAAGTTAGTTTTTCAGTTAAGAGTTAGTTATATCACTTGGTAACTAATTATATTAGTCATATGCTATTTATATATCGTATCCGATGAAATACTTCCAAGACTCAACAATTGCAAACGCTCTCAGAAGAATACAATCCGTTCATTATGATGATTTTCGAAAAAGTCGATAATTCGTATGTTGTTGTAATCGAAGCCTTATAAATTGTTCAAAAAGATCAATTTGACAAATTCAGACAAGAACTTGCTTCCCTCTCCATTTTAGCAAACGTTGCTCTCAATTCCCAACAATAATCCCTAATTTCTTCAAACCCTAATTTTGATCAAACTGGATATTACAACGATCAACAACTTGGTTTTTGCTACGTGGTCGTGGACGTGGTTATCGTGATCGTGGTCAATAATCAATCATCTTGTTATATATGTATACATTGTAATTTTTTTTTAAAAAAAAGACATTTTACTCAATTTTAATTGAATTTAATATAAAATTAGTTTCCACTAACGGTGACATAAATGATTGTGATTTGTGTTTTTATATATATAATGCTTATTCCATTCTTAAAAAAAAATGGATGTTAGGCATTAATTCCTTACAATTATCTTCTTTTTTTCTAAATTAGATGACAATTATTTTTGTCAATTAATGAATAGTCATTAATAATTACTTATTATGCATTTCGCTTGTTCCATTTTCATATTCACTTGTCTTTTCACAAATTTACAAAATCAAAGGATTAAAATTGAATTTTATTTTGAAAATTTAAAAAATAAAGAGATTAAAATTGGATTCTGTTCTGAAAATTTAAAAATTAAGGAATTACAATTGCGAAATTGAAAATATAAAGATCAAAATTCTATAAAATAAAATAGAAGAACTAAAGTTATATTTAAGTATTAATTATTTTTTTCACCATTTCACAAACCTTACATTTTTCATTACTTCACTTACTCAATTTTTCTAAAACCATCACAATGAATGAATGAATGAGAGTCGTTTTGCATGGATTAATTAATTATCCAATAAATATAGTATTTTAGAGAGAAAAAAATAATATTTGGACGTAGAAATATCTTGATAGTAAATAAGTTTTCAATTGACAATGTATCCATACTCGTATAAGCAATCTAATTAGGGAAATACAACACTTAAAGAATCATTTAATATAAAATAAACATCAATATTAGTCTTTATTCCACGTCTTATCGGGTTGTCGCGTGAATTTTATAATTAAATGATAGTAAAAACATTTCAACACTACGCCAGAAATGGTATTTTACAACGTTTTTTTAAGCCATTTACAACGTTTTTTCAAAAAATTAAGCACTGTAGTATCCAGCGCTGTAAAAAGATACAACAGCGCTCTTTAAAATAAAAAAAGCGTTGTAAATCTCTTCTAAAAACGCGCTGCTTGTTGTATTAGTTTTACAGCGCTTTTTAAAAAAAGCGCTGTAATAGGTGCATTCCTTTATTTCAATTAGATCTCTTTCTGGGATTATATCAACAATCTCCTTCATAAATCGCAATATACAGTATCCGCAGTCCATGTTGTTAGTTTGATGAGAGCACTATAAAATAAAACATATAAGTCAATAAATATTTGTGCATTGATTGTTAATGAAATTTTAAAGGCAATATATTTCAAACCTTTATTGGAATCCATGTGATTTATTTGATTTTTCCTTCGACGCTGTAACACCCATTTGAGCTCGGAAAACTTGTAAAGCATTATCAAATAAATGTGATTATTAGCATTAACAAACACATTATATATATATATATATATATATATATATGTAAGAAATAACTGAATAAATGAATACAATACCTGAAGAGTGCGAAGAAATATGTAGGGTTCATAGAGTTACGGTTTCGTTTAAGAAGGAACGGCGAGAATGCGCAGAAATACGAACGGTTCGTAAGACAGAGTAGGGTTTGCAATGAGAAGAGTACGTAATAATGTTCGTAGGGATAGTAACAAATATGGAGATGATTTGCAATGGAGATGGCTAACAATATTGTTCGTAGGGACAGTAGGATTCGCAATGAGAAGGATAATGAAGAGGAGAAGGACACTAAAACGTAGTGAAGTTTATGTAATAAAGAGGAAACTGAAACGATTTACCTTTTACAGCGCTTTTTTAAAAGCCTTTTACAGCGCTTTTTTAAAAGCCTTTTACAGCGTTTTTCCAAAAAGCGCTCTAATAGGTCTTTTAATTATGTGAAAGTGCAAGTCTTTTACAGCGCTTTTTTTACAGCGCTTGTCAAAAAAAGCGCTGTAAAAGACCTTCTTATTTTTTTTAAAAGCCTTTTACAGCGCTTTTCCAAAAAGCGCTCTAATAGGTCCTTTAATTATGTGAAAGTGCAAGTCTTTTACAGCGCTTGTCAAAAAAAGCGCTGTAAAAGACCTTCTTATTTTTTTAAAAAGTCTTTTACAGCGCTTTTCCAAAAAGCGCTCTAATAGGTCCTTTAATTATGTGAAAACGCAAGTCTTTTACAACGCTTCTTTTACAGCGCTTGTCAAAAAAGCGCTGTAAAAGACCTTCTTATTTTTTTTTAAAAGCCTTTTACAGCGCTTTTCCAAAAAGTGCTCTAATAGGTCCTTTCCAAAAAGCCTTTTACAACGCTTTTTTTACAGCGCTTGTCAAAAAAGCGCTGTTGTATCCTCCGTAATTTTTAAAATATCATACAACAACGCTTGTATTTAATAAGCGCTATAAAAGACGCGCTATAAAATGTCATTTTTGGCGTAGTGCAACCAATGATTCCACTATTTAACTTTAATTTCCTTTAATTTTATTACAAATGAATTTGTGGTGACAAATAAGTTTATGTGACGGTGTTTGTTATTACAAATTTAATAATTTAGAGCGACTAAACAATCATTTCAAAAACAAAAAGTCACTTGAAGCATTAAACAAACCAATAATGTAAAATATGAAATTTTGTCAAAAAACTGTTCAAGCATTAAATTTCTAGCTGAAATGAAGCTCGTAGCTAAATAATTACTCCATCTACATCAAATATAAACAAAAACTAAAATATATTTAACGTAAATTTTAGATCAAATTTAGCGTGACTTTTACTATATATGTCACAAGAGGAAATAAGTATTACTAAATGCCTCTTAATAAATAGTACTAGTGAATGCTATACCAAACATAGTCTTCTTAAAGATGCGTGGTCTTCACATAAGGTGTAAAGAGAATTTAAAGGATGTAATAAATAGTACTAGTGTCTATATTCTACATTCTATTCTTCCATACCCACGAAAGGTGTAAAGAGAATTTAAAGGATGTAATTTATTAGGAAAATTTGCGTCCTCCTAATTATGTTATCAATAACTATAATTACCAAGATGTAATCAAATGTGATTGATAAGAACAAAAACTAACATTATAATAAACATAAACCATAGCATAAATAGCTAGTTGTAAAATCAATTGATTGATAAAAAATTAAAATATGATTTTAGTCCCTACAATTATAAAGATTTTTTATTTTAGTTTCTATAAATTTTTTTATTTAAATTCAGTCCATGAAAATTCAAATATTATTGCTTTTAATCTCTTCCAACATACGTGGCTCAATAAATTCACGTTGTGTTGGCCAATAGCCTTCAGATACTAAAAGCAACAGTTTTTATTTTGCAAGGAGTGAGTCAACAAAAATAAAACTTACAAAAACAAAAAATTGTTATACTTGCATGGACTAACATCATCTTTAAATGTTGACAAAACATCACAACCATGACTGGGAGGATCTTTAGACAACAACAAGCCCTTGTTCATCCATTTGAAACTTATCCTAATACTCAAAGCAATTGTGACTTCTAAAAAAGCATTAGATTCAACTATCTAACAAAATAGAATATTTAAAGAAACATCTTTACCTCAAGATTGTCTCCTTTCACAACATATTTCAATGAGATTAGACTAGGAATATGTGGAATTTTGAAACATATCTCAATATTGTCTCCTCCAATATGGTCCATAAGCGACAATCATTTGATAGAGAATTTTTTGTTTATCCTCCATCACGGTTTCTCCTCCAATTTCCACCTACTTAGATATCAATTACGAAAATGATGACTTTCAATTTGTAATTTTGAAACACATAAGTGGTAAATAGTGTAGAAGTTAAAATTTATATCTCATTGATATTAAGATAATAAATATTCCTATTTAAATGAAAAGATTCTTTTTTTTTTTAATTAAAATTTTGTCATGTTAAATTTAATTTTGTAAAACATGTTAGACGTAATTATTATCTATTGTATGATGAATTGAAGCTCCTAGTATATTTGTTCCTTATGAAATTGAGGTTGATGAAGCAATATATACTAATAGCATAGAGACTGGGGTTGATGAAACAATATATACTAATAGCATAGAGATAACGAGTAAATATCTAAGATGATATTTTACTCTTATTACTTGTTTCAATCAAGTTTGACTTTATCAAAATTTTAAAATAATCATTGCATTTTAATATGTTAATCAAGCTAGTTCTTTCATCAGTGACAATCACTTGACATAATTAACTTTATCAATATATAATGTTAACTATTTTGTGCACAAATGTTAGGGATCAAATTGATATATTTTTTTATTCTTACTGGTCAATATTGTGAACTATTTTGAAAAACATTAAGACTTTTTTGTTGTTGATATAATTGTATAATGCACTAGCTAGTTTGGGAGACTTGTGTAGACACATTTTATGTCTACCTTAATTAATTGTGTATTTCTTAATAATTTATTTAAAAGCACGTTTTATGTGTACCTTAATAATAGTGTGCCACAAACTATATATACCGAAACATTTAACATTTCATTAATTTTAAAATTAGTACATCAAGAATATATTACAATCTAAACAATTACATTACAATTATTTATATTTCGCAAAAGAAAAAGTATATAACATAAATTCTATTAATCTATAATACAATCAATAAAAGCATGACAACAAGACTCTGATTACGATATTTATGTTCAACTATAATTATTGCATATATCAACCATGCCCTTTATGTTCAACTATTATTGCATATATCAACCATGCCCTTAAGTTTCACCATAACCTCTCCACGATATTTTGTTCAATCAAAATGCCTTTAAATTTGTCCGTAAATTTCATTTAAAAACCTCCATGTTGTTTATATACTATTAAAATATATTACATCGACCCCAACAATAGTTAATAACATTTTTATAGCATTTGTGATACATTTGTTGATGTCCATCATTTCTTTTCTATTGACTAAATAAAGATGGTGAAGTTTATGAGATTTTTTTTTATTTGAATCGAAGCTTATGAGATTTTAAATCAAAATCAAATAACTCATAAATTATGAAAATTAAGAATTATAAGAAAAATAATCTCTCCATCTTAAATTATATATCATTTTATAAGTAAAGTTTATTTGTTTTAAATTATATATCATTTTAAAATACCAACAAATGAATAATTTTTTTTTTCTATTATGTCATTTAATATTTTTATTTTGTCTTTTTTTAATTCTTTTAATTTATATTTCCCATAACATTAACAAATGATATTTTTGTAAAATAACTTATAATTTTTCTATGTGCAACATAATTTATGATTCATTGGTATTATAAAATAATATATAACTTGTGACAAACATATTTTATTTTAGTGTAATTTAGAATAGAGAAAGTGCATATATAATATTAACAATATGTTATCTAATATGTATTTTACATTGTTTTATTAGTTTAAATTCACACGAATGCTATTAAATTATTCTTAGACACATACAAATTTTAACAAATAAAAAAAACACGTTAGAAAATTATGTATTAAAAAATGTATTACTAACTTTATTGTAATCCTCTAATTATTTGAAAAATAAAATAAAATTAGTAAATAGAAACATTTTTGCCCATAAAATAAGAAGAGAGTATCTATGCGTTACATGACATGACGGATATCGAAACGACGATCTCAGACGTGTCGTCGACGAGGATACTAACATTAGAGTGCCTATTTTCATTAGTGTCGTTTGCAGCTTTTTTCTTTATAAACTCGATGCAATCTGCTACAGCTTCACTATTGTAGTATCACAGTAGCTATAACGTCTATGTCTTTCTCCGTCGTCGGAGCCACCGTTGTTGTCGGTGGCTTTTAAAAATGCAGACAACATCATTAATCGGAAAACCACTTCCCTGAAACGCTCTAACAACGGTGGAGGAATTTTGTTCTTGTACGAATTGCTTTTCAGCTTTGGCAAAAATTTTGATCGATAATTTCTTCTTTGTTCCTTGGAGAATGCCTATATTTATTTATTCGAGAATCTATTACATTCAACAATGATTCATAAATACTAGTAGTATATATTTGGTCTTATTGCTTTCAAATTTAATTAAGCTAATCAATATTTAAACAAGAAGAATGATATTTGAACAAAATTTTAAACTTAACTGCATTGGATTTTACTAAATTTTTCTCTTCATTTAATTTTTTTTTTACTTTTCACACAATCTCTTTCTTTATTCAATTTTTATCTTTTTTCATCTTTCTTTTTTCACTTTTTTGTTTGTTTTCCTCTACAAAAATAAACTCTACATATTCATCTTCATTTTCTTCCATAATTCCTCATTCTTTCTTTTATTTATTGATTTTAATCAAAAAATTTATAAAGTGACTTAAACATTCTAATCAAATAAGATATAAATCTGATTAATGACTTAAAACAATATAGTCATTTTTTTAAGTCACTAATCAAGTTTATATCTTATTTGATCAGAATACAAGTTTTTTAGTTCGAATGCATTAACCAAATTGTTCACAACATTAACCATGTTTCCTAAAGCCATTAACCAAATTTATATTGTTTGATTAGAATGACCAAACTTTTTGTTTAAATTTATTAACCAAATTGTGCAAGTAATTAATCATATTGTTGTAAGTCGTTAACCAGATTTATATCTTATTTGATTAGAATACCCAAGTTTTCAGTTCGAATTCAATAACCAAGTTGTTCACAACATTAACTATATTTCTTAAAGCCATTAACCAAATTTGTATTGTTTGATTAGAATGATCAAATTTTTTGTTTAAATTCATTAACTAAGTTGTGCAAGAAATTAACCGTATTATTTTAAGTCATTAACCAGGTTTATATCTTGTTTGATTAGAATGTCCAAGTTACTTCATAATTTTTTTAATTAAAATCAGTAAATAAAAGGAAGAAGGAGGAATGATGGAAGTAAAGGAAGATAAAATGTGTGAGATTTATTTTTGTAGAGGAAGACAAAAAAAAAAGTGAAAAAAGAGAGATAAAAAAGGGAGAAAGTGAAAAAATTAGATGAAGAGAGAGATTGTTTGAAAAATAAAAAAAAAATAAAAATTAAAAGACATAAGAAATTGTGTGAGACCACATATATTTGTGTTTAATGTGTACAAACATCATTGTTCTTTAAATTAAAATAAAAAATATACTTGTATTTATTTATTCGGAATCTAACTGTGTTTTGTTATTATTACTATGACATCTTAACCATGTAAGGTTTGACTAATATAGTTATATTTTTTACTTTATTGAACATAATCTTCCTCTTAGTTTTTTTGGCTAAACAAGATTGAGAAGGGTCTACCGGTTTAATTAATAAGATTAGATTATTGTTCATATATATTTCTATAGTCAATATATACCGTCTCTAAAGGTTTGTTAAAACAAACGTGTATATATTTGAAAATTAATTAAATTATGGATGGAAATTTATTAAAAAAAATTAAAAAAAAATAACTAAAACGTTAATCGAAATTAAGTTAATAAACTTAATGTGATATTTAACCTACATTATATTACTTTGAGGTACATACTCTGAGGTACATACATGTACATGAGCAACGAGGAGAAGTTTTTTTGCGGCCAATTCTAAGGACCTTGCATAATAACATTCATAAAATTATTATTATCATTATTATTTGTTTACAACAATTTTTAATATTTTTTTTAGAACTTAAAAATTAAAAGAATCATCACATTATAGAAACTTTAATATATAATTATATGATTTGACTCAAGAATTTAATAAACTTCTAGCTGGAATGAAGCGCGTAAATAAGTAATTACTCCAGCTAATAAAAATATAGCAAAAATCATAATAAATTTAACTCAAATTGTAAATCAATTTTATCTTGATTTTTATTTATATATGTAACTAGAGGAAATAAGTATTACTAATAAATGGTGTAGGAGACACAGTCTTCTTAAGAGGTGTGGTCTTCACATCGTAGTGATCTTCATGTTCACAAACTCTTGGGCCAAGGATGAAACTTTATTTTCTTCCGGTAATTTAAATTTTGCATACCTATATAAATTACAACAAATTTAGCAAACAATGATTAAAAAATTGTTGTTAAACTGCAATTTCCATGCAGGTGGAATAGTCTCAGCACATCCATCTACTATTTATCAACAACAAAAGCTTCAATTTTTTATTTATTAAAGAGATTCATTACATGCACAAACATGAAAAGAGAATTTGAAGGATGTAATTTGTAAGGGAAAAAAAATTATCATTAACTATTTTTGCCAAGATGTAATCAAATGTGATAGATAAGAACAAAAACTAAAATTATAATAAATATAGCATGAATAGGTCCTTGTAAAATCAATTGATTGATAAAAAGTTAAAATATGATTTTAATACCTACAATTATATAATTGTTTGTTTTAGTCCATACAATTTTTTTTTTTTGTTTAGATTCGGGCCAATAGCCTTCGGATACTAAAAGCAAGGGTTTTTATTTTGGAAGGAATGAATCAAAACAAAAAAGAAAACTTACAAAAACAAAAAAAAAGTTATAATTGGATGGACTAACATCATCTTTAAATCATGATAAAATATCACAACCATAATATTGGTAGGATCTGTAGGCAGCAACAAGCCCTTTTCATCAAGTTGAAACTTTTCCTACTATTCAAAGCAATTGTGACTTCTAAAAAAAACATCAGATTTAACTATCTAATAAAAATAAAAATAGAATATTAAAAGAAACATCCTTACCTTGAGTGGATATTTAGCACCTCAACATTGCCTCCTTTCACAACATCTTTCAATGAGATTAGACTTGGAATATGTGGAATTATTTCAAAAATGTTTGTTGAATTCCCAGTAATTTGAAAAACTTTGAATCGGTTCTTCTCGAGTTCATAATAGATAAAACGATTAGACTGATATAAAAATAACAATATGACAGCACCCTCCTTAAAGTGTTTTAATGGACAACATAAACTAAAACTTGAAAAGCGACTAGAGTTGCTCGAAAGATCAATATTGTACACCTTAGTCCATGATTCTCCAATACCATACTTCTTCATAGTCCACATTGTAACATCTTCAAAAGAACCATCACATATGTAAAGAAATCCACTTAATTCTCCCATGCGGATGATCTCAAAACCCCTTTTATTATTATTATTGTTATTATTATTATTTTTATTTTCAAAGAAAGGTGGAGAAGGGAACAATTGCAACATCTCACTTTCAAAGTTGAAACACAATATTGACCATTGCCGGTTATCAAATCTGATCCAATGAAGTGCACCATTCACACAAGTGGCATGCGTAAGATTCGTAATAGGAATTTGAGGATCCACTTCAACATTTCTCCAAGATGGTGTTCCAAGGGTGTGTATCTCAAGGGTCATACCCTCAAACACCCAACCATAGGGACAGCTAAGACCGTTAGGCATAACACGATTCCTCATAACATATTTCAACCACATATGTATAACCTTATATTCACCAGTTTTAGGTTGGAAACCAAAACCGGCGTTTCCTACAATTTTTACCAGAGGTGTCTGTAACCTCTTAGGAGTTGTAGTAACTTCAGGAAGTCTTATGAAATCACCAGTGGTTGGATTTAAAATCACTAAAGGATTTAGATTAGTATGATCACACAAACAAAGCAAGCCATTGCAAGAATTCACAATTGCATACTTATCATGACGTGGCTTGCAACCAATAAAATACCTATTTCCATTCCAATAATTACTATTGTTACTTTTCTCCAAACATTCTTTGTCAAAACAAAGACGAAACTTGAATATGGGCTCAAGCTTAACAGGGTTGTTTCTTCCAATCTCAAACTTTTCAGACTCACATTCAAGAAGATAAGAGATTTTTGGCACAATTCTTTCAAATCTATCATCATAGGATCGAATCATGAAACTAATTGGTGCTCTTTCAGAGTACAATTTATTATAATGTGGTTCTGAAATAAGTGTTTTCCAACTTTAGCAAACACATTTACAAGTAAGAAGAGACTTAATGGGAAGTTGAAACAGAATGTCAGCAATGACATGGGATGGAATATTATCAAAATAAGGGAATTCTGCCTCATCAATTTTACTCTTCGCATCATTGCTTCTTTGGCTAGCCCTTGTAGAGGCAACTGAATCCAATTTTATTTCCATGGCTTAACTGAGTTGTTAAAACGAAAAGGATCCAAATAAATAAATAAAAATAGATAAAAGAAAAAAAATCATATTTGAAGAAGAAGAAGAAGAAGAAAAAGGCTTTTTCAAACAATTAAACATCGAAAATTAGAATCATGGTTTTCATAATAAAAAAATTAGGGAAAAGCAGAAGCAGATAAAGAGAAGTTACTGGTATGCGAGATATTTGCAATAAAACATGAAACATATTGATGATTGATTATTGATAAAAAAACAAAGAAGATTGAATACTGAAAGTACCTTGGAGAGAACGTTTGTTGAATTTGCTACAGCCGTTTCTGATTTTGGAGGAAATTGAAATCCTTCTTATTTTGTACAACGTGGATCGGCCTTCAAGGCCCGTTACTTTAATAATTATTTTTTTAAGAGATCTTTTAATTCTTTATAAAAAACTAACAAAGTGGATGGACTATATACTAAGTTTAATTTTTTTTAACAGTTGAATAATTATTAATTTAATTAATAAAAAATAATTAAAATATTTCAAAAAATAAAGTTTATTAAAAAAATAAAATATATTAGATTAAAAAAATTTCAAATTTAATGCACTTAAACAAATAACATATCTCTAATATTTTACATATAAAATAGCAATCTAATTTTATTTTTTGTTAATGATTTTTTTCTATTTGTACTCTAATTTTGTATGTTTTTTGTGTTAAATGTATTTTAGTTTTTTGAAACACATAAGTGGTAGATAGCGTAGAAGTTAAAATTTCTCTCTCACTGATATTAAAATATTAAATATACATATTTAAATGAAAAGATTCTATTTTTTTTAATATTCTATTGTATTGTTTTTATATTAAAATTTTTTCATGCTCAATTTAATTTTGTAGAATAATGTATGATGTAATTATTATCTATTGTATGATGAAGCTCCTAGTATATTTGTTCCTTATGGACTTGG
>JBBPBT010000152.1:5727146-5742666 GCA_037974875.1 Cicer bijugum | reverse complement strand
AAAATAAAAATAAAAACTTAGAAATTAAATTTTAATTTTATTTTTGTGGATAAATTTTTATATTGTTATAGATATAATAATTTATTCAAAAACATATGTTCACCTAAATGTAATTGTACCATCACTGTCTATGGATTAAAAAATGTATTTTATTTTACACGACTTAAATTGAAAAAATAAAATTTATAAATACTGAAAAACGTATTTTACATTTCCTTCTATAACTCAAATTTATGATACTTTTATTATTGACGCATATTGCAAATTATAAACCTTAGGACTTGGGAGTATAAATACAAATAAATTGTGCAACATTTGCTTCTCTGTTTTGCTCTGCTTTAATTTTTTCCAATATCTAAATTTAGTTCATAAACAAAACAAGTACTTCACTTGTTTGAAATGTGTGTTTTTAAAATCATAGGACTTTGTTTAACAGAAATAAGGTAATATAAACAAAACGTTAAAGGAGAATGTTACTATATTAATATGGAGAAATATAACTTACCCGATAAGAAGGAAGGTTTTTTAGTGTGAATGATGGAAAGAAGAAGAGCAGAATGAGGGGGTTGGATTTGAATGACTCCTTGAGGGTTTGAAAAATGAGTTTGAAGTTTAAAAGTGTTTAGTGTTAATATACTAACTGAAGTGAATAGAGAGAGAGAGTGGAGCGGAGGTTTTTTTAGGATACGAAAGTGTTGGCTAAATGTGCGCGTGTTCGGTCACTGTTTAAACGCTCCTACTAAGGCTCCACCAACTTAACAACAAAAAAACAACAAATTTTTCAAAAGTGTTAGAATCTGACGTGGCCAAATATCTGATTTTCAACATTGGCCAGTATTCTTAGAATCAGTTTGATTATGGTATAATGTCTTTGATTATGGTATAATATGAATAATAATTTATAGTAAATAATTTTAAATACTTTATTTATTATAATTTTAAAGTATTCATAAATAACTTATTATAATTTTAAATTATTTATAAATAATTTAAATATTAAAATAATTAATATTTTATATTAAATAATTTATTGTAATTTAAATAAACAAATAAAAAATACATTACATTATATTTAAAAATACAGTATACATTTTAAATTAATAAATTACCGATTATAAACTAATTCCACTAACAGGGCGCAACAACCACCATATTTTTGTTCTACTGACTACATTAGTGTTTTTTTCTTCTTTCTTGTAATTGTGTTTTTGAATAAGCTATGTCGTTTTGTGTTTCTTTTCTAGCTACATTAATCGATGTCCTTTGATTGGGGAGTATTTTCACAATATAGGTGCGAATTTGAATGGTGACAATAATAAGTAATTGCACTTATAAAACAAAAATTTGGCTAACAAGTGCCTAATACATGAGAAAATTTTGTATTGAAAAAAATAAAATTTAAACTGTTAGAAAATTAAATACATAAATTATTATACAGTTTCAATTCTGTATTTTTACATTTACATCATCGATATCTGTTTTTTAAAACACTTGTGTACATTTAACAAAATCGAATTTAAGTTGATTTGTTTGTGTTGTTTTTATAAAGATTGAAAAACACTCAATAGCAAGTCAAGAGGTATATACAACTCGAGTAATAATAAGGAAAAATATAATCAACATTAATTTCATAGAAAGACTCAATCTATTATTACGAACGAAGTTCTCATATATGAAGTGATGAAAACTATCTCACCAGTAAAAATTTAGATAAAAAAATAAAATGAAATTTGTCAATTTACTAGCTTAGTTATTACCTTTCCTATCATGGTTGGTGATTTGTTTTGTACATACAGTTCAATTGCACATAGCCTTACTAATAAAGGGTCGTCGATATATATATATATATATATATATATATATATATATATATATATATATATATATATATATATATATATATATATATATATATAATGTAATAAAATGAGGGTGATATTTTTTATGGATTAAATATATTTTAAGTTTTTATAAAATTTCAAAATGTTTTAAATAGTCTTAGTAATAAAAAAACACATATTTAGATTGAACTCAACATAGATCGTTTGGGATAACTAACAACAAAAATGTGTCGGTAGCATACATGTTTCAAGAGAAATGGAGCATTAACGGTGGAAGATGGAGTTGGATGACACATTTGTTTGTGTGGGAAAAGGATTTGGTGTGCGACTGTTGTGTTTTGTTGTCGAATATTTTTACAAGAGTTCGTTTCAGATAAGTGGTCTTGGAAACTAAGACATAGTTGAGTTTATTGAGCTATAAATGCATATTCCGCTTTGATTATGGTAAAGGAGGACAATAGGTCTCATATAATGAATTTCATTTGAAACAAGGCGATGACTTTGAGGTTTTTAAACAAGTGTATTTCTACAAAGAACAACTTGGCAAAATATGGAATGGTGAATTCAAACAATTTATTATGTATCTTTGGCTGTGGTGGCGAAAAAACTTACCTTTTTATTTATTATTCATTTTTTAGTCAAATGTGGAGTACAATATTGAAGTGGTTGAGGGTGGTTAGTGCTCTTCAACACGACGCCTTTAAGCATGCTCAATAATTTTGTATTTATATTTGTTTAACAAAGTTTATCTTGAATGTCGTCATATTATTTGGTTAACTTGCATCTGAACCATTTGAAAATATCGTAATAATTGAGTTTTTAATCAAAATATTAGTTCTTTCGAACATCTTGTTGATGAAATCAAATTACAAACTTGGTGGTGGCTTAAAGTTCATCATAAAGGATTTGCATTTAGGTATAATCAATGATGGACAAATCACATTGAGTATTTGGAGATTGGTAACACTATTTGATTGTAAATAGTTTATTTTTTGGATTACTAGGTTGGGAGATTCTTTTATCATCAAATTTTTATGGTATTTTGTTCTCCATTAGAATTTAATTTTATTGTATTGATGTTAACTTTTAACTCTATTTTGACACGTTTTGTGCTTGAACAAGTGACATTTTAATGAATTTTATCTTCTAGAAAAAACAACACAATTATTTTTTAATAACATTTTTAAAACCATACTTATTTATAAATGAGGCATAAAATAAGAGCTTAGTGGACTTACCCTTAAGTTAATCCTTATATGAGCTAATTGGAATTTTGTCACCTCTAAATTTTTTCAAAAATCTCTAAATTTTGTTCAATTTAATCCAGAAATACAAGTTTATCTTACTTGTTCAGATTGGGGTGAGAGAAAAAAACTCTATATAGCTACTAAAACAAGAAGAGCCCAACTTTTAAGCCCTTAATCAAATCAATGCCCAGTTAATTTAATTGAAAAAAAAAAAAAAGTTAATTTGGATGTGTTGGTATTGGGCCAAACCGCATGGGCTTAATGAAATCCGAAGAGAAAATGGAGTGAACGCGTGTACTATATATAAGACACAAAAACCCTAATTACTCTCTGAAGCCATTCCATTCCATTTCATTGTTGCCGCGGTAAGGGTAGAACTAAATTATTCGGGATGGGTAGGGTTATCAGGGCACAACGTAAGGGTGCGGGATCAGTCTTCAAATCCCACACCCACCACCGTAAGGGACCAGCCAGATTCCGCAGTCTCGATTTCGGTGAAAGAAACGGTTACCTCAAGGGAGTTATCACCGACATCATCCATGACCCTGGTCGTGGTGCACCTCTCGCTAAGGTCTCTTTCCGTCATCCTTTTAGGTATAAGAAACAGAGCGAGCTTTTCGTTGCTGCTGAAGGAATCTACACTGGACAGTTTATTTACTGTGGAAAGAAAGCTACTCTTGTTGTTGGTAATGTTTTGCCTCTCAGATCTATCCCTGAAGGAGCTGTTATTTGCAATGTTGAACACCATGTTGGTGACCGTGGTGCTTTCGCTAGGTGTTCTGGTGATTATGCTATTGTTATCAGTCACAACCCCGATAATGATACCTCTAGGTTTGTTCTATTTCATTTCACTCTCATTTTATTGTTTTCCTATTATTTGACGATCATTTGTGTTGTCTATTTTATTTTGATTATAATTATCATGTTGTATGTGTTTTGTAGTAACTTCTTTTAGATAATTGTTTATTTATTTGAACTGTATGAATTAGTCTAATCGAGTGTGAACTGAAGTAAGAAAAAAATAGTATTTTTTACTATTGAAGTTGGTATAAATTTTTTTATCATTTGTGTTGATGATGATATTAAGATTTATGTCAATGGTATTGTTGGGTAATTTATGTTAATGCCATTTAGAAATTGGTATGTGGTGAATTAGGTTAATTTAGTGTAAAAGGTTAGCGATTAATCATATTTTTATTTTATGATGAACATTAGCATGAATAATTGATAACCATAATGAAAGTATGGTTTATTTTAATGATATTTTGCAATTTATGTCTGATGTCATTTAGTAAGTGCAATATGCATATAATTTAGTGTTAGAAGAAATAGGAAATGGTTTAGTATATAAGAGCTTGTTGATGATGAAGGTATGATTGATGTATATGTTGGTAGTAGTTGATGTTATTGTAATAAATGACATTTAGTGTGTAAATATTTTGTATAATGGAGTGTGAGAAGAAATTTGAAAACAGTCACCTTTTGTGATTAACATCAGTATAAGTTTTAATGTTGTTTGGTAATTTGTTTTTTGACAGGATTAAGCTTCCATCTGGAGCCAAGAAGATTGTTCCCAGTGGGTGCAGGGCTATGATTGGGCAAGTTGCAGGTGGAGGAAGAACTGAGAAGCCACTTCTTAAGGCTGGTAATGCTTACCACAAATTTAGAGTGAAGAGGAATTGCTGGCCTAAGGTTCGTGGTGTTGCTATGAATCCAGTTGAGCATCCTCACGGAGGAGGTAACCACCAACATATTGGACATGCTAGTACTGTTAGGCGTGATGCTCCTCCTGGACAGAAGGTTGGTCTCATTGCTGCCAAGAGGACTGGTCGTCTTAGGGGACAAGCTGCCGCAACTGCTGCTAAGGCTGATAAGACCACTTAAAGAGACTCTTAGGGTTTTATTTCATTGCAAGTTTTTGAAATTTTTTTTGTTTCCTTGTTTGTTCCAAACCATTTGGATATTGTTTTGAGAACCCTTTGCCCCATTTATATGAATCTTTTAAATGACAGTATTTATATTTGTTTTCAACTACAATTTTGTCCGTCAGCTTGCCTTCATGGTTTTATCAAGTTCGATTGCTGAAAAGGGTTGTTTTAGGTTTCTTTGCTAGTGGTAAATGCACGATTAGTACCTTATGCTGTAGTGTTTAGGGAATGTTTCTTTATTTGTTTGATTCTCTTTTATTGGAGATTGTGTATTACCGACTGCTCTCATGTCTTCATGGTACTTAGTAATTGCAATTTTGAATTGCTCAATGAACTAGGTTGTTTACAAGGGTCACTAGGCTACACTTTTTTTCTTTCTAGTTTAGTTGAATTTTGCTGCTTGTTGCTCTTGTAACATCAAAAGCTTGTCACGTTTGTGTTATCGGATCGCTCAGCAAGGCTGATCTGCTACTTTCCTTGCTTTCTAGTCACTAATCTAATGAAAGACAGCTATTATAGCAGTGTTAATTGCTACTACAACTATTGATGGAATCACAACTAATATGTTTGAACCTTTGCTATCCATTCTTATTCCTCTCAATTTTTTGTAATCTATTTTGCTAAACAAACTATTAACCACGACTGTTCTGACATTTTAAGTTCCTTACCCTTCTACCATGTACTACCAATAAAAATCTATATTATCACTCTTTTTAGAGCATATTTTGTATTCCATTTGCAACTCTAAAACTTCAAATTTTGTAATGAAAAATAGGGTTGAAATTGTGTTGCGGTTTTTGTATGTTTGGAAGTATAAAAAATTATCTATTTATTTTGTCACTAGCTGCAAAATTCATTTTGCATTATAATAAAATTATATATTTTTTAATAAACACATTTAAAAATACATCTCGTTATATAATTTACACAAATTTTATGATGTAAAACGACATTTGAAGAAAATAATGTCTAAATATAAACTAAATTAGAGAAATTTTAATTTTTATTAAAAATTCATTTGTAAAACAAAGTTTACGCAATCCACGTATCTTGGCACCCTCTGAAGTCTGAACTCATCCCAACTTAGATGAGGAAAAATCACAGGGCGAGAATCTATTCTGCCAGTAATTTTATTATTATTTTTAAATTATATATTTATATATCTAAAAACAAATTTCAATTTTAATTAGTAAACATGATTTTAATATATTTTTTAATTTTATTATATTAATTATAATAAATATGACTGTAGAATTTATTATTTTATACATATGAATGAATGTGGATATTGACGAAGATATAAATTTAAATTTCATATTCAATAAAAAATGGAAGACAAATTTTCTCTAACTATTCGAGTGTAGAGTTAGAAGAGGTAAAATCAATTTCGTTACCATATCTAATTTAAACCGATACTAAATTTAATTTAAAACTAAACAACTGATAAATTTAGTTAGTACTATTGTTGACAATAAACCTATTATCCCAAAATTTAATGGTGGTAATTTTTTTAAAATTGGAATTATATTTTCTATGTTTTTGAAAGATGGAAATTAAAATTGTGATTCTTTCAAAATAGAGAGATAAAAAATATATTTTAATTAATAATTTAATTTTTTAGATAATAAATATTTTACCATTTTTATAAATGGTAGTTTACCTTACCAATGAATTATAAATTATTGGCACTATTGTCCAAGTTTTTTCCATATGTATATCTTTATTTTAATTTTTTATTTTTGAAATACCACACTAAAAAAAAATTTCTTAAATGTTTTACTTTTTCGTTTCAACATGAAGTCTGAAAAAGAAATATTTTATTTTTAATAGGAAGTTGCTTCTCGGAGAAGTGACCTCCAACTTTATTTTATATATATTTTAAAAATAGTTTATTAGTTGGAGGCCGCTTTTCTAAAAAACTTCTTATTAAAAATAAAATATTGATGTCGCTTTTCCAAAAAACGATTTTCTATTGAAACAAAAAAATAGGACATTCAGAGAATTTTTTTAAAAATATAACATTTCAAGAATAAAATATTAAAACAGAAATATACAAATAAAAAACTCCAATTGTCCAACACAAATTAATAATCTTACTATATAAATGTATACTATAATCATTTGGAAAAAAAAACGTGCACATACCTTATTTTTATTGAAGAATGGTGTAAAACGAATTTATTAGTCTCTATATTTCTCAATTACAGAATATAGGTTGATTTATTGTAAACTATTTATTATTTATAAAAATTTGTGTTGATTTTATTTTTAATAAGAAAATAAAAGACTCATGAAGTAAATAATTATTTTCATTTTTAGAAACAAATAAAATATTAACAACTTGTTTTCATTATTTTCAAAAATACATTTTTATTAATTAACCTTCAATCTTCTCTTTATGAAATGGTTTATTTCAAGAAATCTCACAAATATAAAATAAAACATATTTTAGAAATTAAAAATATAAATAAAATATAATATTTTACTGTATCAATTAATCACAAATTATTAATAAACAACAGTATAACAAAATTAATCTGCAATTAAGAAGCTATTGATTGCATAGTTAATTAAAAAAGAAAATCAATAAATTTTTCATTTATTACAAAAAAGTTATAAAAAAAAAAAGGAAAAAGTTTAAGGCATTGAACAAGAAAGTGATTAATATGAGCAGAGATCCTCACGAGTAATTTCACAGTGTCAAAATTGTGAATTCAGAAGAAAAACCGCGTCACTTCCTCCATAAATAAAGCCTTAACGAGATCTCACTTCATTATATTCAATCATCAAAATCATTTCCCTTTTTTTCCAATAACAATAACAATGGCCGATTCAGGTTCCACTACTCCAACGGCGTCAACAAACGGAGACTCAACTACTACTCCATCATCTCCCAAAGTAGCATTAATAACCGGAATAACCGGTCAAGACGGTTCATACCTAACGGAGTTTCTCCTCAACAAAGGTTACCAAGTTCACGGCTTAATCCGTCGTTCTTCAAATTTCAACACTCAACGAATCGATCACATCTACGTTGATCCACACAATGCTCACAAAGCTCGCATGAAACTTCACTACGCTGATCTCTCTGACGCTTCCTCCCTCCGTCGTTGGCTCGATACAATTCTTCCCGACGAAGTTTACAATCTCGCCGCTCAATCTCACGTCGCTGTTTCCTTCGAGATCCCTGATTACACAGCCGATGTCGTCGCTACTGGTGCTCTCCGTCTCCTCGAAGCCGTTAGATCTCACATCGCCGCATCTGGTAGATCTCATATTCGTTACTACCAAGCCGGATCTTCCGAAATGTTCGGATCCACTCCGCCTCCGCAATCTGAAACGACGCCGTTTCATCCTCGTTCGCCTTACGCCGCGTCGAAATGCGCTGCGCATTGGTACACTGTTAATTACCGTGAAGCTTACGGGATCTACGCTTGTAACGGAATCCTCTTCAATCATGAATCTCCGCGGCGCGGAGAGAATTTCGTTACGAGGAAGATTACTCGTGCTGTTGGAAGGATCAAGATCGGGCTTCAGAGTAAACTTTTCCTCGGGAACCTTCAAGCTTCTAGGGATTGGGGATTTGCTGGTGATTACGTTGAAGCGATGTGGTTGATGCTGCAACAGGAGAAACCTGATGATTATGTTGTTGCGACTGAAGATTCACATACGGTAGAAGAGTTTTTGGAAGTTGCTTTTGGTTATGTTGGTTTGAATTGGAAGGATCATGTTGTTATTGATAAGAGGTATTTTCGTCCTACTGAAGTTGATAATCTTAAAGGTGATGCTACTAAAGCTAAGAAAGTTCTTGGTTGGAAACCTAAGGTTAACTTTGAAAAGCTTGTTAAAATGATGGTCGATAATGATGTGGAAATGGCTAAGAAGGAGAAGGTTCTTGTTGATGCTGGTTACATTGATGCTCAACAACAACCTTGATGAACCAACTTAATTTCCCATTTATTTTTTATAATTGATTATTACGGTCTTTTGCTTAATTTTTTGAAGTTATATAATGCTGCTGTTATTTTCAGTGATTCATTTATCATAGATGAGGGAGTTTGATTTATTAATCTATGAGCTGTTTTACATTTTAAATTAATGATTTTGGAGTTGCTATTTATGTTATTTTGTAAGCTCCAAAATTTTAAATCTTTAATATGTCTACATTCATTCTCAGTGTTGTGGAAGCTAAAATGCTAACCTCTGGGTTGTAATGTGTTGTAATCTTGTTCGCATATTAGTTTGTTTCTTTTGATTCTGGAGTTGAGAGTTCTTTCACCTAGATTCAAAAGTTACCAATATGAAAAATGGATCTGAACTAGACTGGTTCAATGTTTTGTTTCGTTTCTTCAATTAAAAAAAAAAAACAGACAGAGAAAGGATTGGTAAAGAAAAGTAAAATGATTGAATTGGGTCAATATTTCTTCCTGAATCTAGAAAATTGCAACTTGCGCGCGGAACAAAGAATACCTGTCCATATTGAGACATGAAAAACAGTCAAAATCTGAGATCGTGTATAAGAAAAATGAAGGAATTTTAGTATACAAGGATCATGATTTGCAAGTTATATGTTTCTTGTAGAACGAACTAGAATGTCTTGTTAAATCTCGTCGCTTTATGGATCATCTAATTTTACAATCTTCTAACTAGATCAATAGATTCCGGACACATGTTTTGTAACACCGCCCCAACTATTTTTACTGGTTCTGAGCATGTTTCGAAGTTACTGCTTCATGGTTTGGCAGTGGCATTCCCAGCTTAGCGGTTTTTTAATTCCTTAAATGAGCATATAAATAATCCACCTTAACCGGCCCCACTAATATGTTGATTCTGTATCATGTAAACAAAATGAGATCTACCTTTAGACCAGATCTATATTAGGGATACCCATCTTTAAATTCACTGACAAGAGATTCCATGTGTACTTAAGTACATATTTGATTGGTGAACAATTTAGCACAAACAAAAACCAACTTTATTTGTTTAAATAGCACTATTGACGACAAATAGCACAATGTTGCACAATTACATAATCATGTGGGCGTTTAATAATGAAATTAGCCTAATTTTCAGTGACTGAGATGCCTTAAACTATAATGGGAACTTCCCAAAACTCCTAACTTAAAATTTGATAAAACAATTAAAATAAATGAAATGATTGCTTCACATCTGATCACGTGTTGTGTTATCACGTTCTTTCAATTTTTTGGCCTCCAATTAGCAAGCCCAAACTTTGGGTGTCGGTGATGGGGATCAACTACCTTACGAAGAAGCATTGTAACGTGGCCCTATTGCTCTAAGGTTCCCATGAGTTAGAGATCTCAAATAATGAAAAGCTTCGTGCACTCCATCCAAAGCATGGCCCATACAAAATTAGTCAACCTCATGATTGTGATGCAAAAGCTCTTGAAGCTCTCAAATTCAACTAAATGCACGAAGCTTCTGAAAATATGAGCAATAATCAAACCTGTTGGTCCAACTACTATTCTGCAGAAGGTGGAATTGTTTTTGTAACTGTTTGCAAGCTAGTTGAGCTTGAGCTAATTTCTCGGTCAGGCTTAGCAATTGTGAAAGGTTTGATCGATGACCGGAGTGGTTCTGGGCCCTCTGCTGCAATCCTTTTGCACAAAGCATCACAGTTACTGATAACTTCATTTAACCTTCCTTTGAGCTCTCCAATTTCCACCTGCAATCCATGAACTGCATATGCACGTTTGAAACATAAAGTTAACACATGTCACATGTTCACAAGCAATCATAGAATTAACACATGTTCCCAAGCCCTTAATTTATTAGTTCTTCACCCGTGCCACAAACACTATGACAGACATGAAAATGAATCGGTATTATATGATTGAGTGAGCCTTGTAAAGCAACGAAAGAGGGGCTTTTCCTTTTCAATTTTTCAGATCATGCATACAAAGCATTGCCTATAAAGTTGAGAATCAAATCCTAGTATTCCAAATATTGTAAGAAACTAAGAACTAAAAACTGAGTCTGATAATACCTCCTGATAGATGCAGTGAAGCAGTCTTCATTGTGGACGTTGAGTGATTATATCGCTGAAAAAGTTTGATAGCCAAAGCATCAGCAACTTCTATTCTGTTTTCTATCTCTTCCTGCAAGAATTTCAACTTTTTTAGCATGTACAGAATGTCATAGCTCATGCAAAATATTGAGCACATGTCTATTTAACTTTAGAGGCAAAATGGTCTAAAGCATTGATTAAAACAATACCACTATTAGTAAAACAACATCAATACAATAAGAAAAATCAATTGAAGGGTCGCCACCCATCATAATACACGATAGAATTTTTATTTTACATTGGAAAATGTTTTTGCAGTTTGATTATTTTCCAAAATCTAACTAACTAGACCACTAAATGCGATTTTATTAGAAATGTTGTGCATGAAGCTATCAACACCGTTTTCCCCTTTCTAAAATGAGCTAAAAATGCATGAAAAATAGTTACAGGATTCAAAAACCCCTGCTAGAGAGACTATAATATTTCCTGTTATAATCATTTGCTAATCTTTGCATGTCAAAATAGTTATAAAGATGCCAAAATCTGTTTATCCACCCATTAACTTATGAGATACTATCCATTCACAAATTGAAAAAAATTATTAAACATATCAAAATTTATTAAATTGTTGTCATAATTGACACCATCATTTCCTGGAATAAATAACTATATGGCTGAAAAAAGATAAGGTATTAACAGAAACAACACATCAACATGAGATTTCTTGCAATGGATTCTTATAAGGCATATGATCACAAGCATTCGATATTTAATGGCATGAAAAAGTACCAAAGTTGAACTAATAATTAAAAGTATAGTACATATACCTCCCATCTTCAAAATTTAACCTTTTGTTTGACTTTCACATACTCAATCAAATAACTCTATGCACTTATTGAAAAAATTAACCCAATGATGATATCATCAGTCATCACATAGAGACATTTTAACCTCACGTTTCAGTAACTAACTGGGTCATATGATATCCACTGGAATAACTGAATAATACTTATTCTAATAAGAAAATCTTTAAGTTAGTTAGTTATATTATGAGTCATCTATATTTATTTTATTTAACAAGTAAAAGTCAATTGTGTTCATCGTATAAGTAACAATCTTCACCAACGCCATTGAGGGTATATTTAGTTTATTAATGGTGAATTAAATTATCAAGATTATTCTACTAACAAAGAAAATTGTTTCAAATGAGGGTTGTGTGACCTGAGTGGCTCGATAGTGGGTAACCCAACAAATCTTGGATAGACTTTGACGTCATTTTACAATTTGGGTTGGATCTAACTCAACTCGGCAAAACCGATTTGTAAGGTGAGAGACACCTTACACTTATAAACACATTTTCCAACCATATTACATCCAATGTGGAACTTTCAACACAAAGTAATAATGAGGTGACATTTTTGTAATTATTGGTAATTACTAATGAAAACACACAAACATTTTCTTAAATCAATGACACCCTGAAAGTGTAAGTTTGAGTTTGGGTACAGAAGGTGTAAGTATTTCATGTGAAATAGAATTTAATAACTGCGAGGAAAAAGTTGCCTTTGGTCTGAATGGAGAGAGTGGGTGCATTATAAGATGTAGAATTCAATATTTGATTAATCAATTAAACTATTCTTGTATTGAACAAACCTGTTTTTTGCTTATCGCTTGGACCTTTTCTTCCTGCCAATCACGGTACATGGAGAAGAGCTCCAGTAAAACCTTGGGATTCACTGTAGCTGTTTCAACCATGAAAAGAGAGCAACTAAGTATTATTTGTAATAAAATTGTTAGTATTAAATGCAGCTGATAGCATTCAAAAGAATGACCACGACTAACACAATATATAAGAAAAGGGATCAAAATTTATTAAGTGACGGAAAAACCTGAAGTTTACAACATCAAAGTATTTCTAAAATCAACAAAATCACAAGGAAAAGTATAATTTATTATATAGTAAAGGATTTGGACATGCCATCCGAGCAATCATCAACATATTCATACAGTCAGCTCTAGTCTGCGAGCTATGATATTGATAACGGAATGCGAGCTATGATATACTTGGCATATTTGCGGTAGGAAGCTGAAAATTATCCTTGCGATTGTACATAGTCAGTTTAGCATAAAATTGAAACATTTTTCTGACTTCCATATATTATTAACCTGGTAACCTCAACTAACTAATAAATTGCATTGAGTTAAAGTTCATGAAATCCACTTACAAGCAAATATTTTCTAGAGACTAATCAGTTGCATCAGAAGGTAGATTATCTAGTATGTGTTAACGTGTCGAATAAAAATTATATAAACTGGGAGAAGATAGAACTAGCCAGCTGAACAAACATCCCATTGTTAAGTAAAGATGATTTGACCCCAGGCAATGATATCTTCGTTACTTCGTCGTTTTAGAATAGGGAAATTAAGAACATTATAACTGGGAATAAATACAGGGCAACAGATGTAAACCCAGTCGCAAAAAAGCAAAACACTGGCATTGATGAAGAGGGTCAGGGACTAGAACACTTTAAAAATGTAACAACACACAACATTGGAAATAAATAAACATAAGTCGTTAGTATCAAATGAAATAGCATTTTAAAATACACAAGATTAGCACAACCTATGTACAACGGAAGCATCCGGAAGAGTTTATTTATACTAATTTTATGGCATAAGGGTCTGTTTTGATCGACTTATTTGAGTTTACCTACTAGCATAAATACTTATAAGACTGTTTGGGAGAGCTTATGGACACAACTCATGATATGTCCACAATTAGTTTTTAACTTGTTTTCATAAGCTCTCCATGATGACTTATGAAAACTATACAATTTTATCTTATCTTTTGTTATAGAAATAATTTACAAGTACCTACAAGACAAACACTTAATAAAGTTGTTTATCGAAACAAAATTTAAAGGATTTAGAAGAGCTTATAA
This sequence comes from Cicer bijugum, assembly GCA_037974875.1. Classification (NCBI taxonomy): domain Eukaryota; kingdom Viridiplantae; phylum Streptophyta; class Magnoliopsida; order Fabales; family Fabaceae; genus Cicer; species Cicer bijugum. Next base: position 5,728,680 of record JBBPBT010000152.1, on the reverse strand, counting down.
AAAAACCTTAAGATATGCGCATAACCTATGTCCACCTTATTACCATAATCTTCCTAAGTTAGCTCATAGAAGGAGTTTATAAAGTGGTTGTGTGAAATTTTCTCTTGTTCATTCTTTCTTCCATTGTATATAAATACATAAACTCCAACACTAATATGATAACCTAATAAGCCCTCTATTCTAAGAAGTCATAAGATAATAGTTGTATATAATATGATAAATTTGCGCAAATGTACCAAAGAAATAACAACCAGTTAACTATATCAAGGGTTAATTCAGTCATAAGAACAAATCACCTGAAGCTGAAGAAGATGAAGGTCTCTTCACTAAAATATCAGTTAAGGTACCCTCTGTTGGAGGAGACGTTAATACGGGCGGCGTCTACAGTGACACAATTAATCGAATCATCAATTTCGCAGCTTCAAACAAGTAATCAACAACAAACAAGATTCGTATTCTTATGCTAAAAACGAATCAAAATAGAAAAAGAAAACATACAATTTTGAGGGATTTAAGGCGCTCTAAAATGGGATCAGAAGTTTCCAATCGCTCTGTTACGGTGGTGATTTTATCACCCGGCGTCTACAGTTACAATGAATTGAGAGATTTCGGTGAATAAATAAATAATTAACATTATTTTTTGGGAATCGAAAAATCAAAGAAAGAGAAGGAATTGAAAGAATTATACCTGTAGGCTGGATAAAGTAGACTCTGAAGCGCCCATGATTCTGTTACAATCGAGCTCAAAAATGACAAGTTAAGCATAAACTATCACACTAACAAAGCATATTTGGGTGGGGATTTTGTGAATGAGTAGTGAAGAAAATTTTCCATGGAGAATCACTTTTATTTTAATTTTCTTGTAACTTTTGTTTAAAAAAATCCTCCATGTATTATATTTTTGTCCTATTTGTTATTTGGATAGAAAGAAATCAAAACTATTTGAATTACTTTTTTATTCTATTTATATTTTTTTGGTATTTCTTCTACATTGATTATAAAAACTAAATAACACTAAAGCTAATTAATTCATTTTTTTTAGGATATTTTCATATAACTTAAGAAAAGTGATGCAAACTGGTTAAAAAGAGAAAAGTGATGCAAACTGGTTAAAAAGAGAAAAGTGATGTATTTAAATATATAATTAAAATGAAACAGATAACATTATTATTAAAAATATAAGGGACAGTTATCTTAAAACATTTTGTTTAATATGACATCTAACAAAGTATTTGTATATGAGTCTATATGTACGTGCATATTAATTTTAATCTTTGTACTCACGTCCTTTAAGTATGGAAGAGCCTATACAGGTATCAATCATCTGCATTCGAGTTTAAATAAATTTTAAATTTACGAAATAACATATTATTTTAATACAATTAAAAAAATATTCAAATTCTGTTTATATTAAATTATGAAAATAATAAATTAAAATATTTAACATATTCAAAATTATATTAAATATATAAATATTTTTTTGGTTTAATGAATAGCGATATTAATTAATAGAAACTAAATAAAAAAATATTAA
>JBBPBT010000152.1:5697292-5727136 GCA_037974875.1 Cicer bijugum | reverse complement strand
TTTTGTATTTCAGATTAAAAAAATTTTCAAATATTTTTTGTTTTTGTATAAAAGACAAGATAAAGTATTAAAGTAAATAAATGTTATAGTTTATAATGATATAGTTTTTGAGTAATTTGTGAAACCTACGTAGTGTGTGTTTAATGTGTGGAATTTGGTTTTTACAAGCATATGCTTGATATATATTTTTTTTTTTGAGAAGAAAAAATTTAATAATTATAAAACATTTAACTCAAGAGTTTTGTTATGGCTCTACATCTTAATATGTAATATTCTATAACCTTCTTAAATTTATAGTAAATTGTTCATCCGAATGGAATTTTATGTGATGATCTATTCTAGACTACTTAGACTTCCAATCGTGACTACTCATAATCTTGTCGTGATCATAATCATTAGCTTGTCGTGATCATATCCATTAAATGACAATCACCTATAATAAAGCAAAAAGACGTATGTCTAATATCATAAACTATCCCGCCGATCATTTATTGATTCCTGATGACCATCACAAGATGGTCCTAAAAATCATAAGAGGAGCCTTTATATAAATTGACCTCCCTATGTCATAAAAGTACACAAAAAAATTAATCTAAATTTCTCTCATATTCTAAATTGTTTTTACTTGATTGTTGAAGTGTGTGCATATACGTCTCTCTTTACGGGTAAATATCTTTTCTTTACGGGTGAGTGGCGAAAAAAATCCATCTTTTCATTTTCCTATGAATACAAATTACAAAAAATCAAACAGTTATATCTATAACTCTAATACCGAATAAGTCTTATTTTAATGCTATCACTATTAGTTGTTTGACAAATAAGTCAAAACTTAAAAGTACTTGTCTTAGGAGATTCTAGAAAGTAATACTACTAGTTTGTATGTGAAAATACTTTACTCAAGTACTTGTCTGAGTAGATTCTAGAAACTAATACTAGTAGCTTGTATGTGAAAATACTTTACTCAAAAATTGGGAAAAAGTCAATACTTTTGTAGATTTGGTTTGAGTCCTAAAGGGCTACTATTACCATGTAACTTGATTTAATTTAACCCACATTGTAATCAATACTTTGTAGGTATGAATCAATGGAAAAAATCAGAGTGAGAAACGAAGCATGTTGAATGAAAATGGAGGAATGAAATCAGCAAGAAAACACATTCCTCTTCTCATGTGTTTGTTTCCCGTTTAGGCCAAGCTGACAAAACAAACCAACAACACAGAAAACCACACTTGGCATTCCAATCCACAGCCAGTGTCACGTCACCGAATTTTCACCGCTCACAAAATAACGATTTTATTCGTGCCACGTGTACGTTCTAGATATCTCCTTTGTACACGCTGGCAATCCTCACCTCACTCACTCTACCAATAGCACCAAAGATACTTCCAGCATTGATTATTCTCTCGCTATTATAAAACAAAACGATCGTAACATTCACTAATCACCAGAAGTTACCGTTTCATCAAACGATTGCAACTCACTAAGTAAGTTTGATTAGTTATGTCTGCTGCCGGAGAAGTTGATGCTCCCACCGTTGAACAACCGGTGGAGGAGGTGAAAGCGCCGGAGGAACCTAAACCTGTGAAGGAAAAGAAACCAAAAGCTTCAAAAGAGAAGAAGAAACCTAAACAGGTCAAAACAGCTTCACATCCTCCATATTTTCAGGTAATTACTCAAATGAAATTGAATTTGTTTCATTTAAATTTTAATGTATAATTTTAATGTATAATTTAATTTACTTTAATTTGATTGTTTTGCAGATGATTAAGGAGGCTTTGTTGGCTCTGAACGAGAAAGGCGGTTCAAGTCCTTACGCTATAGCGAAATACACGGAGGAGAAGCATAAATCAGCGCTACCAGCGAATTTCAAGAAGATGCTGAGTTTGCAGCTTAAGAATCAAGCCGCGAAAGGGAAGCTGGTGAAGATCAAGGCTTCGTATAAACTATCTCAAGCCGCGAAGCCGAAGAAGGAAGTTACGGCTAAGGTTACGAAGGCTAACGCGGCGGAGAAGAAGCAAGAAGGGTCGAAGAGAAAGAGAAACGTAGTTGCGACGAAGAGTGGTAAGAAAAAAGAAGCGGTTAAGAAGGTTGTGAAGAAGAAGAGTAAGAAGGTTACTGGGCCTGCGAAGCCCAAACAGCCCAAGTCCATTAAGTCTCCTTCTAAGAGGGCTAGAAGAGCTACTGCCTGAAGTTTGATTATGATAATTAATAACTGAAACTATGTAATATATAAATATGTGTAAATATGAAAACAAACTAGTATGCGCTTTCTTTTTCTCTAATCTTTTTCAAGACTGTAGTTCTCGCAGCTCGCTGTATATTGTATAATGTAATATTGTTTAGAAACCTGCTTTTGCATTTTCTGTTGCTTTCGTTCTTGTTTTTTTTTTTTTTTTTTTTTTTTTTTTTTTTTTTTTTTTTTTTTTTTTTTTTCTTTTCATTTTTCAAGTATGGTTTCGGGATGAATTATCTGAATCAGTTGTACGCAAATACAATCTAGAGAAATGAAAACCGTGCTAAATTCTACGAACAATACAATCAAACTGGGTTCACATCACAATCTCTGGTTAAGGTTTTAACTGAACTCTGCATCTAAGCACTTTTAATTGTAACAAAAAAAGATAAGCACTCTTAATAGTTTCATTGGAATGAATACACAATTTGTCATGATTTTAAAATATTTTTTAAAATAGTCTATGTTTAACTTATTGTCAGAGAAAATGTGGCGACACAATTAAAATTTACTTCTTGTAAAACTAATTTGACAATAAGTAGTTTCAACACAAGCAATTCCGTTCAAATCAACGTCGATGAGTCCATAGTAGCATGGGCGGGGTTGAGAGGAAGGGCAAATATTTGATTTCTACTCTCAATATATTACTAATAATTTTAACATTGATCTTTTATAAAAAAGATTGTTACATTACAATCTTTAACCAAAGAAGTTGACAAAAAAATTATTTTAAGATGTATATACCAATTTAGAAAAATGAATGACTGATGATTAAAATTTAAACATTAAATTGCATATTGTATTTTTGCAATTCTACTTTGGCATATCTTCCATCCACAAGCTCATCCAACATTCCAAAAGACTCGTGTGACTTTTCATTTAAAAGAAAAGCAATAAATTCTCATCCAACTCACATGTTTACTCATTTTTATCGGTTATTAGCTTTCTGTGATATAAAATTCACTAATAAATCATATCTTCCGATAATATATATGAGTATTCTGTAAAAATTATCAAAGCCCAAAACTAGTTCCACTTGGAGTCCAATTTGCCACATCCGGTTTTATCTCACGGATAAAAAATGGGCCATATTTGGTCTAACTTTTGCCCAGCTTGAAGGGCTTACTTGTGCCATTATTGAATTAATTGGTTTAACTTTTGCCCAACTTGAAGGGCTTACTTGTTCTCTCATATTGAAGTTTTATATTAGTTAGTTTTATTGTTAAGCTTATTCTTGGACTATTGCTGTTTTTTTTATACCCTTTTTAGGCTTTTTGACTGTTTTCTTTAACAGGACTACTATTATAAAAACACCTATGTTATATTCGTTTTTCTATGATAATTAATGATTTTTATTCAGTAAAATAACCTCTATTACCATTCCTACTTTTTTATTTTAAAAAAATAAATAGCATGGGAATCATACGGTTTTGCGCTTTATCATTTGGGCTTAATTCAACTCTTAAGAGTCATTTTTGGCTAAAGTTTTGTTCTTATTGTAAAAGAACTACTTATATATCTAATGACCCTACAACTTATATGGAAATAATCATTTGTTTATACAGCGTTCCAATGGCCATGATGATGAACTAAACTAATGGAGTTACAGGGACTCTAAGGAATGCTAGAAGAGAGTATGCTCCCCCAGCTATATCATCATATCATATAGTTAATGCAGGGATTTATTTAGCCGCTCAACCCTCTTACTAAAAAACCAACTTATCCATTTGTAGACCTGATAATTATTAAGGTGAAATTCAATGTAAGTGGTTAATTAAAAAATTAAATTTTTAAATATCAATATTATTAAATTGAACGTTATATTTTGAATTAAATAGTTATATGAGTTAATTATAGTAGAATTTATATTTTAGTAATAAAAAAATATTAAATTAATAAAAAAATATGAAATTAATCTCTAATATTATGGTTGAGTGTTAGGTGAAGAATTTCACACTAATCATATATACAAAATATAGCATATTTATATATATTTATATATATTAGAGACACCAAAATAAAAAAGTCAGATTAGTTTTAATATATATTTTTATTAATTTTTAATATTAATCTAACTTTTTAAATAGTGAGTGACAAATGTCTTTCATATTTGAGTTGAATTTAAATTTTTTTACGGTTAAATACACTAACTGTGAAGATAATTTGATTAAAAGAGAGAAAATTTATCTCTAAATCTAATAAATCTCACACATGTTACAACGAACATATAAAAGCCGTAAAAGAATTAAACGTTGATTGAGTAGCGACTTTAATATTTCATAGAATTTAGTTAAATGGAATTGATGAGAGCTCAATTTTGGTTGCAAAGAGATTAACATTAAGATTTTAAAATTTCTCTTAGTTCTACTATGCAACATAGGCCCCTCCTTGTTATTGAAGTCGACATGAAAATTTAACTTGATAAAAAAGTGTAAAAGGAAAAGCATTTTTAGCACTTCTCAACAACTAAGGCATGTTTGGACTTCTTTATCCTTCCTTACTTCTTATCCTTAGAAACTCATCAAAGCTGCATAGTTGCGTGCCACCATAGGTATCATTGTTGTTTAAAAAGGAACCTTGTTAGGGTCAACCATTGCACTAATTGCATATCCATGTTCATCATCTTTTTTTTCTCAATCAACTTTTGTTACATTTTTCTTAAGTTAACATAGCCAAAACAGAGACACTCTGCTTGGGCCATACATTAAAAAAAGACTTTCCGACCAAGATCTAGTTACCATGTGTTCATAACATGAGTGTAGTATTAATCATAACAAGAAGTTGTGTTATTTTGATCACTTGGTTTTTATTTTATAAACTTTCTTTTCAATGAAGCCATTCAATAGAATTTGGTTGGTCGAAAAGCACAGTCATAAGCCGACTGAAAAGGATGGATTTTGTGGAAGTGTGGGGTCACTTCTCACCATGGCTTCTCCTTTCTTACTGTCACATGTCACGCTTCACCCATTTTATCAAAAATTCTCACATAGATATAGTTTCTTGTTGTTTAGTTAATAGTTTAGTAGTTTATGGGAGTTATTACTTTTATCATGTTAATTTTTATATGTACTCAAATCTATAAAAAAAAAATATGACTCTTGTATTCATATTTTAAAAATAATATTTTTTCTATACTTTTTTTTATATACAATTTTTATTTAAAATTGTGAACTGAATTACAATTAAAATAGTTTATATATAATACTGGAACTTTTTTATTAATCGAAATATTTTATTATTAAATATTATATTGTAAGGTTATATGCACGAGAATCAAAACAATAATACAATATAGAGTAAGTGGCCTAAACTACAAATTATTTAGCCTCTTAATATCAACTTAGGTTATTATTTTTGTATACTAAAAAAAGTCTTACCTTATTTAAGAATTGAAACTAAAATTAATTTATTGAAACAAAAAATAAATGTTGATGATTTATGCACAAAATCTAAAGTGGAGAATACCTGAAAAATAACTTAATAATGGCAAAATTATAATGTATATTTTATAACTAATCACACATAACAACATAATAATTAAATAACTGTTAGTGTTAACTACTTTTGTATAAATAATTTGGTTGGTTAAATATTTAAATATAATAACATCATAAACATGCAAGAGTAATTCTGAATTGTCCACGTGTTGATCTGGTAATCATAATATACAGTTAATATTATGTAATCTCATAACTCCAAATTCCATGCAATTTTAATACTTCAATATAATGTAAGTCAAATCGTTTGATTATAATTAAACGTCTAATAAAAGGTAAACACATGGCCAAAATATGCCATTTATATAGCTTAAGCTTCATACAAAGTACCAACATGTCACTAAAATTTTCTTTTACTTTTATCCTTTGTGGAACACTTTTTTTTTTTTAATGTATGTCAAGTACAAAATTGCCTATTACTTTATTGAGTAATGAAGGTCCAAATAATTAATTGAAATGACATTTGACAATTGACATACACCTTTGGCTAATTCACCGGAAAGATCATCATATGTTATCATCAAGTCTAGCAATGATTGTTAAGAAAAATGGTACAAAATTATTGGTGGTAGAAGGTGATGCTGTGGTGGATTGTTGCTATTGGCAAACAAGGCCAATTTTTTTGGGGGCATAATTAGACTGGTTGTGGAAGATTTAAAGGGACTTGATAGAATTAATGATACTGCTGCAAAATTCAACAAAGATGTGTTTTTTCTTCTTCTTACGCTTAAACTCTTGAGTCGACAAAAAGATGTCATATGATTCTTCGGTGCCAAAAGCTTAGCACACATTGTTCAACACTTTTGGACCCTACTACTTGTTGTTTAAGGACATGTCTTGAAGTTGAACGAACTATCACAAAAGTTGAAAGTGTGACAAACTGAAATTAGACTTTTAAAGTTACTAGTTTTAATTAGTAGTTTGAAAACATCTATATGCATGAGAGTTTATTTTTTTATTGGGGAAAAGAAAATTATTATTAATTTGTGAAAATAGTTAGATATTTGAATATAGTTAGATATTTGTGAAAATTAAAGTAAAATAGCTAGAAGTTAGTTATCATTATATGAAATGTAGGTATAATAATTATTTCAAAGTACTATATAGAAGTTTATTGTAATTATTCACCATATCATTTTAAATCTTATATATTTTTTAAATTATTTCTCTCTTTCTCGTATTCAACTATAATTCTCAAGTTATTATCATAGTAATAATTGTTCTGTTATATTTTTTATAAAGATTGTTTTTAAAAAAACTTCGTTAGTTCATTTTATTTTCTATTTTTAATTGAACTTTTTAGATTTTTGATAAAATTTACAGTTGTTTCTATTTCCTTTTTACTCTTATTCGTCTTCTTTTTGTTCCCACAAATATTCAAGTCGATTCATCGTATATTTGCTGTTAGGTGGAAGTTGGTTGTTAATGATATTAAATTCTGCAACAAGTTGGACGAAAGTTTGCTCCTTGTAATTGGATTGGTCTAGATGTTGGTATATAATTTTGTGCTAAGCGGTTGGTATATATGTTTTGCCTTAACAAGGTCATCAAAGATGATGTTATGGATACTAAGTTGGTTTTTATTGAGATAATTTGTTCCAATGAACACATGATATATTTTATTGAACCGTTGGATTCTCTTTTTCAAAATGAGATTGTTGCTTATTATTTTGTTATATAATCTTGTGGTAAAGTATTTTTCAATGGTATTTGTTGATGGTTATCCTACACTCCAAAATTTGATGGTATGTTACATTGTTCTTATGGTAGTTAAGCAACTTTTTGTGTGCACAAAATCTCCTCAATCATATTCATCCATCTTTTTTCAACACATGTTTGCTTTATTTGCTTTATTTATCTTGTTCGAATGAAATAAGTTGTAGTTAAATATTTTATTTTAGTAAAACATTTTTATTGTTTTGTGCTTTTATCCTATGATAGTTAAGATATATATATATTTTTTTTATTTTCTTTGTGATTCAATCATATGGTGTTTAAGCTTTGTTAATCAAATTTGACATTGATATTCTTGATTCTATATTAGAATAAGTGTTGCGGAGATACTGAAAACTTTCTATTTAGTCCAAAATAGGTAGAAGACTTCGATGCACTTCAACCGGTACCACTGTATACATCAATTTTTTTGTTCAACCCATATAATTTCAGCTTGTATTATTTTTCTTGTAATTTTCTTTTATTAATTACATTTTTTTCTTGTATTGTATTTTGATTCTCAAGTTGGAAGTTCGGGAATGTTCAGTGAATATTAATATAAGTAGATATGTGTTAGAATTAGATTAAAGTAGTAAATTATGATTAGATAGAAGATAGTTATGTTGTAGCACTATAATCATAATTCTTTGCATCTTTTAAGGAGGTGACACTTAGAAAGAAAAAAAATTGAGGCGACACAATATAACATTGCGTGAAATACAAAACTTTGATTTGTCAATGAAATAAATTGAAAAATTATTTTAATACATTACAATAGATAAATATAATGCAACGAATTTCAGAATGAACTAATTAGGGTCCATAAGATTGCTGCCAATTGGGCCATTTGGTCCACCTAGCAAGCTAGCTTAAGGTGTGTAATTTATATCTATAAAAGGTATAAATATATTATTATTTTTTAGGGCCATAGTATAGATACAAATATAAGTCTTGCAAATTTTGGAATAAGCTAATTAAAGTGGTGAATTGGACCATTTAACCCACCTAATAGATTATAGATTTGTATGCTTTTCCAAGCAAAGAATCACTTGCACATGAACAACCTTATTCCAATAAGAAAATAAATAACAAATGTATCCATTGTCACTTTAACTCTCAAATGAAGGGATGTGTATCCTATATACACATCGAAGAGCATTCAATTAAATAGAGAATTAAAAAACAAAGTTCATAATTTTTTATTTTATTATTTTTTAGATTTTTAGATTTTAATCGAACTATTTTCTGAGTATTGACTGGATTATGAGTGCACAAGATCCAAACAAAGTCTGTACTAATTTGGATCATATTATAGTCTTGTTTTAGAAATGGTTGTCGATTAAATGACACAATGACAGACCGATATTCAATTCAACTGAATTATTTAATCTGATTTTTAAACGTTGTTATTTATTTTTTCTAAATAATATGTTTGGAGTGTTGCTTTAACGGTAACCCTTAATTCTTTTATATTAGGAGATTATGTCCTTTTCCATTTCGATGGTTATTCTAGAATGTTTGATTCTTTTTGCATTTTAGTTGAAGTACCTTTGCACTTCTTTTTTAATATAGTTCTTTATTTTTTATACTCAAATAAGTGTGTGTGTATATATATATATATATCGTTGAAGAGTTGTAACTAACTTTGATTAAAGAATAGACATGTGTAAAGATGCTACGACTTGAACGAAAGTTAAACGGATAAAGGGTCTAGGACAAAATTAAGATAAAGAAAATAAACTTTTGTAGCTAGAAAGGTAAAAAGAGAAAGAAAAATTGCATGAGATGGTAAGGTTCATGCACCTTAAAGGCAAAGCATGCTTAACATAGCAATGGCGCGGAACACATGCTAGACAATACGGACCCACTAAAACTCCCCATGGTCACCAATCTAATTCATTCACTATTCTCATTTAGAGCTTCACTTGTGTCAAAATATTTCAGTAATGCTGCACCAGTATTTTATTTTTATTTTAAAATTAATATGTTTTTGGCATTCACACAAACGTTTGAGAGATCAAATATTATAACTTTTATTCAAGGATTAAATTAAATACTAAACTTTTGAAAGTACCAAAAATATGTTCAACTATTTTGGAGCATGATTAGATTCACTTTTGAAAAATTAAAAGTGATTTTGAGGATTTAAAAATAATTTTTGTATGTTTGACGGTTATGATTAAAATTAAGTTATTTTTAAAATGAATTCTGATTTGAAGTTAGTATTTGTAATTTTTATTTTTAAATATATTTTTTTATATTAAAGTTTATTGTTTAAATAAATTTTAAAATGCACATATTAACACAAATTATTTTAATATTAAGGGGATAGCGGAGCAAACTACAAAGTGTTTGTGTAATTCGTAGTAATATCACATCGTGCCATATAGCATTGCTAAAAGGGCTATAGACATATCTTCTACTGAAAATAAAGTCAATCTATGGGTAAAGTCCATCAAGATAATCACCTTATGCTTAAAAATCAAACACAATGAATATGTGTATGTATAATAAAACATAATTTTATTAATAGGACAAATTCGAACGAGTACTTACAAGTGAAAATTATGTTGTCCTTGCATAATATGTGTGACCCTAGTTACAAATGGTCTGATATTCATAAACAAATTATTTTTGTTAAGAAAAATCATAACTGTGAATAACTATTTGTATGGGTAGTGAGTGAATTTATGGGTCTAGAATTTTATATCGAACTAAATTTGAACTAAACTAGTATTTTGTTTTTATTATTATTCTTACTATATAAGTATATTACCTTTGTGTTGCACCAGTTTGATTAGAATCGATATTTCTTTTTGATAATCGTAAAAATAATAATTTTAGTAAAAATAAAATTACATATGATTCAATGAATGAACATGTTTTATAAATATGACCATTAATTATATTTAATATTAACTTATAATTAAAATAACGATTTATTTGAATGAAAACTCGTATAAATTTCGATCGTATATTTGATAATTATTTTAAAAATAAAAAAATAAAAAAAATTGGTTTATCCTTTAATGTTCAATAAATTTATTGATAAAAAAGTAAAAATAGGAAATAAAACACAAGTTTTAAAACTTATATACTTGACATATAACTATAAGACCTCAAATATCTTTTAGTCATGAAATGACAAGTCAACTCCTCATTCAATCCAAAAACGAACCTAAATTATAAGTATAGTTGTATAGGTATCAAATAATTCTTTTTATATATAATATGAGAGTATTCTATTGTGGACTAAAAATATGCGGGTCATCCACATTTGTTGTATAACTAATAAGAAGCCAAAGAAATACTATTATTTAGCCTCATAGTTCTCCCTCATATACTCCAATTTATGCTTTCTTTCTCAAAATCACTTATAGAAAACAATAGAAGCAAAACTAAATTTACACATCTCTAATTTATATGTCAATTAAAAAAATTCACTAATTTATATACACTTTGTCACGTACTTAGAAAACATAATTTTCTACCTAGCTTTTCATATTGATTAATATTATATCCATTTAAGCACGTGTCGTGTACAAAAAAATAACGCAGATCAATTATACAACTATATGTATATAAATACATGCATTGCATGCTTAAGGAGAAGAGTGCATAAGAAGGTTTAGAAAATGAAAAACGCATTGAATTGAATAATACAAGCAACCAGAGCCTAGGAGATGCATGCACATGCTTTGTGATAACTTAAAATAAATTAAAATTCTGAATATTTAGATTCAAGAGCCATTTATTTGACGCATGCATCTCAATTTGCACTCACAAACAAAAGGGGCAGACACACTTCTTAATTCTTCCACAACACATAGTAATATTTTTACAAAAATATTAATATATAATATGTCTCCTCTCAACATATATTTTTATCCATGAAACATTTATATAGTACTACTACTTACTAGTACAATACAAATAATAAAATATGGTTTATTAATTTCTTCTTCTTAATAATTTCTTCATTTTTCAAATACGCATATCCCAATATCACAGTCTGAGCTTGCATTTAAAAACTTGTTCCCTTCATCCCTACTACCTTGCATTAACATCAATGCCATATCTGAGCTTGGAAGATGAATATTTGTTCCAAAGCTTGACAACACTCCTTCATCTTCATGACTTAGTTGAGAAGCCACAAACTTATCAAGAGCTCTCCAATCAGTAGTAACTTGATTATTATTATTATTATTAATATTATTAGTAGTAGTAGTAACATTGTTGTTTGATAATAATAATAACCTCTTTTGATCATCATTATTATTATCATCATTATTCTCTGATACTAGAGACACTATGCTTGGTCTCTTTACTAATGGCAATGAAGGACTCTCAAGCTGAGGAAGCTGTATAAATTGGTCTGCATGCATGCAACTTATCAAGCTGTTGTTGTTGTTGTTATTTTCTGCTTCTATCTCTTGCTTACACATATTGAAACTTTGAGCTAAAAAGCTTTGAGGTTGCCTTGAGATTAGATCAATTGGATCCACCATGGAACCACTTGCTTCTTCATAGAAGTAGCTTGTGTCCCATCTTTCAATAGTGTTTTTTGTTTGGCTATTGGTTGCTCTTTTCTTAAATGCTCTACACACAACCCATCCTTCCTCCTGCACAAAGCATGTATAGTTTGATTAAGTTTGAAACTTGAAATGAAACTTTCCTTGATTTGTTATATTATATATTATTTTGAGATTTTTTAGCATTTATTATCTTTGTCGAAATTCACACCTAGTCTCATACTAGATTAATAATAAATCTATTTTTTAAATTGTAAGATCTATTTGAGTTTCAAATACACAAAACTGCATGGCTTTATATTGTAGTCTAAACTACAATTGTAGTTGTCCTATGAGTCCAACACGAATTTGACTACAGTTTTCTACGTTTTGTAACCTTGTATGAAATACGTATAACTGATATTGACACTGAATACAACACAAATATAAATACAATTAAATTGATTATAATTTGAATAACTGAATTAATTAAAAATAATCAATGTATCGATGTCGAACACCAACTAAATCACATTTACAATCATAATATGTAACACCTACAATATATTATTACTATGCAAGAGAGAGAGCGTGTATTAAAAATAAATTGTTTTAATTATAAAGTGTGTTGGTGACACTCTCATCTCCTTTTGTTGTTATGTGTGTTAGGTTTGACTGTTTGAGCTTGAGCTGACCAAGACTTGCTATATATTGCAAAAGGAGAATATAACGTAAAAAAGTAAAGTTACTAATGTTTCTATTTTCTCTTTAGCTTTTACATAATTTTCCATGAGTTTGGTGAGAGACAATAATAGTAGAAGTAGGTGTAGTCAACTTACAACTAATTAATTACAAAGAGAGGTTTACCTTTGACAATCAAAATAGAAACAAAAGTATGTAACAGAAAAGGAAGGGAATGAAAGATGTTTAATAATTTCACTGTTGAAAGCAGTGACTTTTGACTTCTTGTTTGGTGAAAGTTATGTTACAAGCTAGAAAGCGTGTACGTGCCTTGTTGAACATTTAGAGTATAATGGTTTAAGAAAAAAGTGAAAGTGAGAGTATATAGAGAAAAGTTTGCACGATTTGCATTAAGAATAAGTAGCAGTGACATCACATGAAGCACTAGTGAGACAGTAATAACTAGAAAAAGTTCAAAACTAGCACGGCTACACTAACAGAAAAAATAAATTGAAAAATTAAAGGAAAGAGAATGAAAGTGATAAACTACTTTAAGAAACAGTTGAAAGTTGAAAACACTTCAAATTTATTATGAAAAAAGTTATATAATCAATCCATCCCTATCATTCTGTGTTAGCATTGATTTTTCATTCTGATAAATACTTAGAAATATCAACAAATATGTTTAGCTCTGAGTCATCAAAAGGATGGATCAAATAGGAAGAATATCAACTCTATATCAAATACATTGATTATTTACTAATAACAGTGAATTTATTCATAGATTTACGGAATTGAGTTTAACAAAATTTATATGACATCATGATTTTATCAAAAACTACACTTGAGAATTTCTAGCAAATAATAGTTTTACTGTAATTTCGTCAAACTATATCAGTTGTTGATTCAAACTATAATTTGTTTGATTAAGGAGTGTGGTCATCTAAAGGTAATATATGCACTATAGACACATAATGGAGTAATTAAGTAAGTAATATATGATTAGTTATTTAATTACCTGTGGAGGTCCATTTTCATCAGATTCAAGCCTATACTCATGCATGATCCAATCGGATTTCTGTCCATTAGGTGCTCTTCCTTTGTAGAAAACAAGTGTCTTCCTCATTCCAATTAATTTCATCTTGTCATAAACTGCTTTATCTCTTCCTGTTGCTTTCCAAAACCCAGCCATGGTAGCTCTGTTAGTTCTTGTTCCTGTTGGATATTTTTTATCTTTGTGGCTGAAAAAATACCACTCATTCTGCTCTTCATACCCGATCCTGCATCTCTCTGCACCCACATAATTCTTTTTAGAAAGAAAAAAACAAACTAACATAGATCCTGATCATTACTTGCTACTATAATTCTAAATTACAGTTGCAGTTGCAGTTACGCTGCATACCTTATATATCAGATCTTCAAAACCCTAATATTTTAGTTCGAAAAAAGTGATATCTATAAAAATATTTGTATTTGTATTTGTATTTATACCTTGAAGATCCCATGGTTCGATACGATAAAGATCGATCTCTCGGATAACATCAAGGTCAATTTTCTGAGAAGCAACTTTCTTTCTGAGATAATAACCAACAAGCTCTTCATCAGTTGGGTGGAATCGAAACCCTGGTGGGACACATGACTCCATGGACTCCATCATATCAAATTACTGCATAAAATTCACCACCACAATTAATACTCACACCACCACCTTACTTCACTTTCTTCATGATGTTTGAATTATAACAAACGAGGATGTGATATGAGTGTGAGTGAATATGAATATACTTATATGAGAGAGAGAAAGAGAGAGAAAGAGAGAGAGAAGATAATACTGTTGTGAAGTGAACAAGAAAAAAAGGATATATAATATAAGTCCTTTTAAGTAAAAAGGTGACAAGTGTTTTCAGAGATAATGATCAGGTCTTTTGGTGGTGAACAACACTCACAAAAATTTAATAGCAAAATATGAAATAAAAATAAGCGCGTGTTTATAAACAAAACCCCATGATTTCAAAAACAATGATTTATCTTTGATGGGTCGGGTCGGGTTAAAAGATAGAGAAATATAAATGATGAAAGTATGGTTTTGATAAGGTAAAAAAAAAAAGATGAGGGTGGAGTTGGAGGTTGGCATAGGTCGGTATAGGCCTTGAGTTTGAGGAAGGGGTATAAGAAACGGACAGGTAGAGGGTTTGTGTGGTATAATGATGTTGTCTTGTGTTAGTGAATGGTGGGGATTATGATTCATCAACCAACGGGGTTCCCTATTCCACATTACAATTCATTATTATGTTATATACTAATTATTAATTATATCTGTTAATGACATGTATAAAACAAACAAAAACAACTTTTTAAGGTAACATAAATGTCTTAGTTTTTAAAAGCATGAGTTAAAAACATGCTTATTTTCTGACATAAGAAATATAATAATGCAGAGGATTGATTCAATTCGTAAGTAGATAGGGGAATTGAATTAGGGAAGGTTAATAAGGAAGGGAGTGACGTAATCATAAAATGGGCACGCGTTTTGTGGAAAGATAAAAAAAAATAAATGAAGGGACAAAAAGAGAGGAAGCGTTTTATTGGATGAAAGCATGCTGAAGGATGATAAAAAAGCAAAAAGCAGAGTGTTGAGAATAAGTTAAGGCAGAGTGAGTGAGAGTGTTTGTTTTTCTTATTGCGGAAACTTGGACTCGATCTGACATTGTTGTCTTTTTGTCGAGAATTTTCATGTCACATCCTGACTCATTCTCTTAACGAACTTTGAGATAAATGTTCTGTACTTTTTTCTCCTCACTCTAAACCCAATATTTGCGCTCTGTGCAGGTATCTGCAGCTACAGCTTCAGTGCAGGTACATCATTCTTAGTAAATTTTAATTTCTATACATAAAAAGATTAAACAAATTAAATGTAGTTGCGAAGAGTTGTATTGTTCTTGCTTAAAAACACTGCGAATGAATTTGTGTTGTGGAGGAAGAAAATTGTTGTGAAAGTGTGAATTATATATGAATGAGGCTGGGTTTGAAAGATGCAATGCAAAAGAACGTACATTTGTGTGTGTTTATGAACTCTATATAATTTATGAACTCTATAAGCTCACCTGATGAGTAGTTTAAAGAAGACAAGTAGTGTAGTGAATGATGAAGGTATATAGTTTGAGTTGAAGAAAATATGGAGAGAGAGAGTGTGTGTGTTTGTGTTAGGGATGTGTGAAGGAATTTAATTATAAAGGAATAAATAAAAAGAAAGGAAGAGAGGAGAGGAGAAGAAGGAAGGACCGCAGAGGAATTGCGCATGGCTTGATGGTTGTCCCCCCAGTTCCTCTGACTGACGTCATTCACACCTTTTTTCTTTTCTTTTTGTTTCTTTTCCTTTTCAATTCTCTCTCTCTCTCTCCCTCCTTTCTAATTCTTTTTCTTTTACTACAGAATATTATGTCTCACTCACACAATTTAATAATTAAAAAAATAACAGAAAACATTTCTATTAATTCCCTAGCTATAACTCAAACAAAAGATAAATAAGAGACATTAACTCTAAGGATATTATGTCTTGGAAAGACTATAAATATTCTCTGAAGATTTAAAGTTTCAACATTATTATCTACTAGAACAAAAACATTGTTGAAATTCTTATCAAGCGCTAAAACTTGTAAATTTCTTCTGATAAAGTATCATCTACAACTTTCTAAACTATTTTCAACACATCTTAAAAGGTTCCTTTTATTCTTTTAATTGCTGCATTTTCCAAGTGAATAAAAATAAACCAAAGTTCAAGATTGAACTCAATTATTTCAATGAGCCAAAAGGCAAAGTTTTACATTTTCACATCAAGGGCTTGTAATTGGTTCCACTTTTGTAATATAGAAAATTTTTTAGAAAAAGAATTTTTTTAGGGAAGAGTTAGGAAGAATTAAATCTAAATTTTAATATATATGTAACATTTAAAATTTTAAAAACAAATTAAAAAAACATAATATATAATCCTATGACATTTCAATCACACATTTTTTATTATCAAAAACATTTTATAATTTATTTGATTTCAAAACGAAAAAATAAGTCATTCCCTCTCTAATCCTCCTCCCAAACAAACGGGCCTATAAGAAAAGTTACATCATTTTTTTCACCTGACATGCACATTCCTCTTTGGGCAGTGAGTTTTCAATCTTTATCGAATAATAATAATAACACCCTAGTTGGCGCAAAAGAAGAAAAACACTCAACTCTAGTTGCAGGGGCAGAGCCTTCATACGCATTAATATATATTAATTACTTCATATTTAACTCGGATGATTAATTGAGCCCAAAGAGATATAAAAAAAATCTTAAATTTAAATTTGAAAAAACTAACATAATCTATTAAATTTTTCTTGTAAACAAAAATGTTAATTCCTTCCATAGTAAGAATGGGATGATGAAATTAACAAAAACATTTGACTCATTAATGAACCTTTGTTTAGTGATAAGAGTACAAAACCAAATTTTGTTACTCGATATCGAAAAACCATTTATAATATTTAATATCTGCATTAATATAAAGGAACCTTCTACAATATATTCATAAAGTAAATATTTTTACTATATTGTTTTCTAAATTAATAAATTAATAATTATTTTTTAAAATCAAATAATTATTTATTAACTTTTTTATTTTTTTTAGAAAAGATTATTTCATAAGATTAAATGGATAATAAAAAATAAAAAAATATTAAATTTCATTTCACTAATATTTTTAACAAATAATATTTCATTATTATAATTTTTTAAATGATAAAAACAGTTTTTTTTATGAACTCATTTAACTACTTATTTAAAGATTAAATGTATCTTAATGGTGGTACTCTATTAATGATCTACTTTGTAATTGAAAGGCAAAATTATAGTTAAAGAAGCCTCCTTTAAAATACAAATAAGTTGCCACCAGATCAAAAGAAAATATATTTTTTTAAATTCGTTGAGACCTGGTAAAGAAGCTCCTTTAATTTGTGAAGGATATGAGAATGCTTTCTCTCATGCGACTTCATAACTTCACTACAAAGATTTCACATTTTGTCATTTAATAATAGTAGTTTTAAATTTTTCACGTGATCGAAAAATTGAATTCTATATGTTTTATTATATTCATATTATCTTATTCTTAATTATTATCTCTTTTTTTACAGATCTAATTATCACCAATTTTTACAGATCTAATTTTTCCAGCTAGCTAAGCTGTCTCTTGTAGGATAACATATTTTTGTAATTAAATGTTTCAAACAGGATTTTTTTTTCCTGACTTATTTAAACGGGATTATAACGATTATTTTGATTAGATATATTAATTTATTTAAATTAGATATTTCATGCACAATTAAGCTACATACAATTAATTTATTTATCTTAAACCTCACCTCATATTAATTTAACTAAATAATTTGTCAACTGTATAGTTGAGATTGTAGTTGGTTTATTCTCAAGTACAATGTTAATGTTTTGATTATTTGAATTTCAAGTCTGCAACACCACATCTTTGAAATATTCTGTTGCAAGCCCATAAATGATCTGATTATATTAAAAAAAATTCACATTAATTATTAATTAAGGTTAAAGATAGTTACACATAGGTAGCATTATGGTTTTACATTTGGTAGCAGTATGTAAATTATCCTTAATCTTAATATTTAAACAATGTGAGATATTTTAGTGTATTTGAATACTTGATTTTTTTATTCCAAGGCAATATAGTATCCATTTTAAGGTGCCATTACGGTCTTCCGAATGATTTCTCGACAAGTATTTCGGGGAAGGAACTATAAACGGAAAAGGAGAGAAAACGTAAGTTGAGTAACAACAGTGCGATCAACCAACGTGTAAGTCACGAGTTGGTGAATTTGTCTTTCAACTTTACGTATAAGATAAACAAACAAAAGACAAAAAAAAAATTAAATAAAAACTTCAAAACATTCCTCCTATGGGCGTACCTTGTATTACCCCGTAACCCCACCATCTATGGTTCTAACGGAACTATAGTTGAAATAAATAATAAATTTCTTTTCAAGAGTTAGCATTAGCCATCAAATCAACACAACCTATTATTCCTTTCAAATACATCTCTTCTGACGTTCGGGAAGTAGAAGCAATAATACACCAAATATTTTAGTATCTAGAAAAGAGTTTGACATCATCACATATTTATTCAAAATTTTAAAACAATAGGTATGTGAGTTATTACTCATGTATATTTAATATTTATTATATTTTTAATCGATATGAGACTTAACCACACTTACACTTGAACCAACAAACACTTGAACATAACAATCTCTCACATCTTGTATTTGCACCACTTTTATTACCAACGGAACCTAGAATCTTCCTCCTAACAACTCTACCAGAAAAACTTTTGATAATAGGATCTAAGATGATAATTTTTTCCCACCGCCCCACCAAGCCGAGCCATGACTCGGATGTTGGGAGTTCATGGGAGCACTTCAGTAAGAATGAGAATAGGCAAGGTCGTCCGTATGGACCTATGGTCTGACATACTTATGGCCTGGCCTGACCTATTTAATAAAAAGGCTAGGCTCAGGCTATTTTTAAAGCATATTTATTTAAATAGGTCAGGCTAAGACTTATAAAAAAACCTATTAAGCCTGACAGACCGGCCTATATATATTTATTATTTATTAATATTATTTTTTATTATTATATTAATAATATTATTTTCTAATTTAAATTCTATTAGGCAATCACTTAGTAATCATTTCATATTCATTAGTCGTTCCATATTCGGTAGTAGTTCTATATTTGGTAATCGTTTCATATTCGGTAAGCATTCAATTAGTCAATCAATCAGTAGTTGTTTCTTATGTATTTAAGAGGTAATAATGGTTGTGTTTAAAAATACTTTTAAAAACGCTTTCACGTCAGACCAGACTATTAAAAAGGTCAGGTCAGGCTAAAAAAAAAACCTATGAAAGGCCGTAGGCCAGGCTTAGGTCGAAAAAATAAATCGTAGGCCAGACTCAGACCTTTCAAAGTCTGGTCTGGCCTATTCCCACCCCTACACTTGAGCAACAACGAATCAAATTGCTCTAAGATCACTAGAGACTCTGACACTAAATCTCAATCCAAAATCTCAAGACAATGCGATATGAATCATTATTTTAATATATATCCAAGATCCTTAAGACGCATTAATTCTCGCATGTGAATAATGGTGAATGGGGATCATACTTTATCGATATATATATTGACTGTTAGATCAAATTAAAGTATTAATTTAACAACAAATTAGTTATTTTTTTGTCTATGACATAGTACTTATTTTATTCGAGCTATTAATTTTTAATAATTATATATTTACAAATTATATACTACAATATAATTTTAGTATTTACAAAATAAAATTTACATATATAATATCAACTGCAAGGAACCAACGTGATATTGCAATGTTTAAATAACACCTGCTAAAAACTATGATTATCGACATAAATTAAAGACAAACAAAAATAAATTTATTCTCTATTTTAATTTATATATATATATATATATAAAAGAAGTGTTAGCCACACACATTTTTCTATTAATTAAAATTTACATATGTTTTACTAAATTGTAGGAGTCTCATGTGAATTTTATTCAATAAAAGAAATTTATACCGTCAAGCCAATGACAACTAAACTATACATATATTAGAAGCATCACAAAATTCAACAAATTAAAAAAATTAATTAGGGAAAAATGAATTTTATAATTAATTGAATAGAAAAACATTAATTACAAATTTCCAATTGATGTAAAATGCACTTTATATATTATCTCTAACTAAACTAACAATTTAATTTATAACGATAGTAAAATAAAAAAACTTTTAATTCTAACTAATATTAATCAACTCATAATTTACATTTAACAAATTCCTACTACATGTAATAAATAATCTCTAATCATATTAACACGTAAGCAAATAGAAGAGGTGCATTAATTGTCGGCAATGGCGTGAAATCAGTACTAGTGGTTCTTTTATATACTTACAAGTGTGTATACATATGAATATATGATCATATATATAATTCTTGCTTTTTTCTGAGATTGCAACACGAATGGACCATTTGGGCCAATAATGAAAGATCAATATTTTTTTATCAACAGCCTGTTTCTGTCTTTCCTCTAGTACAGAGACGAGTGTATAGGTTAAGGAGTTTAACTTTATTTCGAAATTATTTATATATAGTAAAATTATACAAATAACAGAACCATAAGAAGTTATACAAACAGTTTTTTTCCACTCACCTTCTCTCTTTTCAAGTATGAAAATGATTCTTTTAACTAATTTCTAATAAATTAATAAGTCATCATTCTTTTTTTTTTTTTATAAATAATTTTGTATTAAATAGTAGAACTCTTTTGTTTTTAACTAAAAATTGAAGAGTGTTGATAGCTTGGAATTTAATTAATTTGTAATAATTATCAACTTTTTTTTTTTTTTTTGCATATATACATCTAAGAATTTAATCCTTCTAGAGGAGGATTGAGAGAAAGTGACAATTTAATACAACAAAATAAAATAAAGCAGAAAGTGATAAGTTAGACAAAGATATAAAACTAGAGAGGTATTTATTCAAAGTGGCCTCCACCGCAGGCCAGATCTTGAAGAAGATCCGACATCTTCAACTATTATTATGTTTGGCAATGTGTGTTGAAGTGTTAATCAGTTGCTAGTTATGGCAAGCTCCTAGTCAAATCAGACCAAAAAAATTAAAATGGTATCGTTTACAATATTTAACTATTTCATGATAAATTCAAGATATTTCACAATCAAATTAAATAAAAAAGATTATGAGATCAAACACTTATACCAAAAAATAATATTCTCATGATAAAAGTTATTAATAGAAAAATTGACAAAGTAAAATAAAAATCATATTGAATTATGAGATAATATCAAATGATTTACATTAAAAAGTACCTAAAACTTACATTAATTAAATATGAAAAAACTGACTAGTAAATTTAACTAATTGATTAATATACTTATATAACTTCTATAAATAGCTAACTAATGTGTCTTATATTCTCTTGCAAATTAGAATATGTTTATTATATTTTAATTTGAAACAAATAATAAAATACATAAACGTCAGAAATACAATAATTAAAAAAATATATAATGGCAAAAATACATCGGCTAAAATAATATGAGAATGAAAAATGAGGTTAGAAAGAAAAAGAAATTCTTAACCATATATCATCCTTATAAATATAGGTTAAAGTGTCGGTTAGTTAAAAATAATTATTATGTTTATTTAACCATAATTTTTTTATAGATAAAAACTAAAATATCATTTAAAATAAAATAAAAATTTGACCTAGCCATCATTTTTCATGAATAGAAATTAGAATATTATTTAAATTGAAAAAATGAAATTTTGTTTGACATTTTTTTTTTGTTGGTGTTCTTGAGAAAATATTAACAAATATTTGATCTCATCGAGATTCAAGGACCAAATTGAAGTTTTTTTATCCTACAACCTAATAATCCACATGAAGATTCACTTTGATCACAGTTGAAAATATATTCTACATCTCTCACAATTGTAATCGAACAAATAATAATTCTTACTTTGATTACTAGAAACTGTTTAAAGAACTTTTTGTTATCATGTTTTGATTATCTTTTGTGAATTAAATATTACTATCAAAATTTTCAAATTGTAAAATATATATCTAATAGAAGAATGAATAGAGATGTTGTATTTTATAATTATCGAATTTTAAAATTTTAAAATTTTAAAAAATAAATAAAAATGTTTAAAATTATTTCATGTGAGAAAACATACAAGTGGATAACCCACAATTTCATTTAACATTGATATCTCAAAACACATAACTAAACTATATAATTTGATTTACTTTTTGTATCTCTATTGTGAGTTGTGACAAGTGAATATTAGCTTTCCTAGACGAGGACGTGGACAGGTTAAGCCCACGTAGGACGGTGGTGGTGGTCGGCCGTGGGTCTCCAATCAAGGGATGAACTGCACTCATTTAAATACCTCTTTGTGGGCCCCACCAACAACATCCTCTCCATTGTGAGCTTATAGCTATATATGGCGGTGTGTAACAACTATCTCTGTCACTGCCATCTCTACATCATTTTACAATGTAGTACAACCATTATTTCTTTTTAAAATAAATCAAAAATTTGCCAACGAAAATGTGGAAAAGAGAAAAACTGTTAGCGTAATAATCAGTTAAACTAAGATCCTTGGAGGGTCCTATAACGATCTCACCACTATTTTTTATAGGACTCCGTTTCTTTTATCTTTTATAGGGAAAAATACAAGTCCACGTTGGAAATAGATTCAACTCAATCAAATTTTATCAAGAGTAATAATGTCTTCAATTTATAAGTTAATTTTCTGAATATAGATTAGACCTATATATAAAAATTTAAATAATATAAAAATCGTAAAAATTTTATATATATATATCAAATGGGGTATGACAAAGTCTTCAAATTCACTACTCCTTGTGTTGTATGTCTAGGTGTGAATTACAAGCTTCTTTTAAGGGGGGTATGAACCATGATTGCACCCTTATAGGTGCTAATTTTAACATTTCTCTGAAAAAGAGCAATGAGAATATATATATGTATCTTCACTTTTTCTAGATTTGTGGGTATGAAATTATAAGCACTAATCAATTTGTAATTTTTCATTCTATCCATGATGATTGATTATTATGTTTACCAATAGTGGATATGTGCCTGTGCCCAATTTCTATTACTCGATGGTTTTAAAAAGTTTGGATTGATTAAAAATTGTATCAATGATTTTCTAAAACGAAAGTTATTTTGTTGTACTAATGGAAGTTTCTTCAAATTAAGTGTTTAAAATGATTATAGGATTGGTGAGGAGGTGTAAGTGTGCAACAATCGTAGATATAATTAAAGTTTTCTTCATTTTATAGTTCTGGTAGATGATTTAAATTCTATAATATGATATATTGTCTAATGAATTAATCAGTTATATTAATCTAATATTTATAAGTGAGATATAATTTTCACTTTATAAGTCGATTTTGTTTAGTTTAAGTAGCCACAATTAAAATAGTATCAAATAAGTCTGAGAAGAAGATTATCATAGACATATTGTGTAATATTAGATAACTTTGGTCACGTTTTTTAAATATTAAAAAAAAATTATAAATTATGTTAAGTGAGAAACAACGATTTGGTAAAGACCCAAATTCAACTAATAGATTATGTTGTACCAAATGTCATATTTGTCATTTGATTTGGTTTGTTGCCATCAACAATTAGGTACTAAGAAACAGAACACTAGAAGAATTGAAAGCGATGGATAAGTAATTTCATTTGAACACGAACTATGGAGGCATGAGATATAATAATGGGGTCTTAGATGGGCCTCTGATTGAGAAAGAATGGCAATTTGGAAATAGATGGCTATGATGGTCACAAGCAAACTGAAGGGTCTTGCTCTAGAGAAAGATGATGGTGAATTTCAGTGGAGGGTCCAATTCAAATCGATGAAAGCGCGTTGGGAATTGACTACTTAAATCTCTTGCTGTTGCTTGTGTTACACAGACATGCCTCTTAATGTTTTGCATTAGCAAATTCCGCATTCACAAGGAATTTTCCATAAATTTGTGTTAGTTTGTCAAAAAGTTGAGATTCTCCTTGTTTAGCTATGAACCTCTTTACCAAGCTCTGATTGAGACTTGTTGCAAAAATATTCATTAAATTGCGATTTTTTATAACCAAATTTGACTAAATATGCTTATGTCTCTCACAACATAATAGTTGTAATTTCGTCATATTATAAGCGAAAAAGAATTAAATTTTGTAATAGTACAATTTGTATTTAAATATCAAGATTCAATTTATAACAATATCTCTAACATATATTTAAATTTAAATACTCAATATTACAACATGTTTAAATATTCACTCCACTCGTTTGTCTCCAACAATAAGATACAGATATTTTCTTCACATGATGCAACAGAGGGTGGTAGTGCACGGTTGCTATTTGTCGTGAAGAGGACATGTGGGTGTTTCAATTTTGGAATAATTAACATGTTAATTTCCCTAGCTTTTGTAGGTCAAAAAAACTAACAGGTCTTGTCATGAATATAGATATTCTAAATTTAGTGAAGCAGTGTCAAACTAAAATTAGACGTAACTGTAATCTAATTCAATCAAATTGTAGGGTGATTGAGAAATATTTTGAATATATTGTTATTTCCCACTATGGTTAGAAATGGTGACAGATATTATAGTATTTGTACAAATTTGAATGTATTGTTATTTCCCACTACTGTATGATAGTAGTGAAACATTACAGATGTGCGGGGAATGCGGAAATAGCAAAAGTACAAAACATAATAGGCAATATTAACAGTTGGTGTAACTGGTACTCACCTTCATTTTCTCTGTAAGAATAATTGCACGTACTCAACTTTTATTGATATTTTATTAACGAGTAAAATAAATAAAGTTTAATAAATGGGCCATGCTTTTTTAACAAATTAAAATAGTTCAACGGTGAAAAAAGGGTAGGATGGGTTGGATCATCGAACTTGAGGCCCAACGAAACTATAGACCGACCCAAATTGACCCGCAACATTAATATTAATAGTAACATTCTCTTTATAATACTTTTCTTTGTATATAGAGAAAAAAGTATTAAAAAAAAAAAAAGAAATTCTTACAAATATGCGAGGTTGAAGTTTGAATCCGGAGCATTATATTCAATATAATAAATTGACATTTATCAGTTGAGTTAAATATTACGAATTCTCTTTTAAATTTATAAAATATTGAAAAATAAGTTTTAGAATAAGGATTAATAATTAACACTTTGAGATCGTATTTAATCATTTTGACTATTAGATTGTACATACAATCTTATAAGACAGAGTTTCAAATTGGTGAGGAATTCAATTTTTTTTTTATATTATAATAGAATGAGAGTTTTTTGTTATATATGTTTTTTATTCACTTTTAATATTTATTTTGATTTTATAAGAATTAAAAATATAAAAAAAATATATAAAAAAAAATATTTTTCAAAATAGGAACTAAAAGTGAATACAAAAACTCTTAAGAACTAAAAGTTGAAAAAACAATTTAAAAATATTAAAAATAATATTTTTAAATTTGATAGGGACTTGAATTTGTAATACTTTTTTAATTATTAAACTATACTTTCTTTTTATTAGGGGTTTATTTTTTAACATTAGAACACAAGCTCAAAAATATTTAAGACAACACTGTATTTAATTGTCGCTAAGGATGTTTGCAAATCAGTTTAGTTTGGTTTGGTTTTGACTAAATAAGTTGCCCAAACTAATAAAAACATATGGATTGAGTTAGATTGGATATACACATTGTTGGAATAAAAGCGAACCAAACTAATATATATAACGGGTTGGTTTTGGTTGAATTGTTCTGGTGATAATATTTTATCACAATAATTAAGAATTTAATTTCATTGAAATTTCGTTGCTCTATAACATCATCTGTAAAATAATATTTCAAGACTTTGCCAAATACAAACTAAAACAATAAATTCAAAATATCATATTAAAACATATGAACAAGAAAGAGTGGGATCAAATTAACATTAAATAAATACAAAGGTATTATAATAGTCAAAAAAAAATTGGAATGTAAAATGTACGAGTCAAACATATGGGTTCACCAGCTCAAAATTCGAAATTCAATCCAAACTGAATATGTTGAATTTCAACAGTTTGATTCAGACTTGACCCAAATAAAAAATATGACCAATTCAAACATTATATAGTTTAAATTATGAGCTTAATTATGATAATTTTATTTTATTATGTAATTTTTTTAAAGAAAAACATTATGTATTGTTATATTATTAAAATAATTCAATAATATATAAAATATATACTTTTATTGAATAATTGTTTTAATACATTATTACATGATAATACAATTTTTTTTTGTAAGTACTTGTACAAATGATATATAATCATGCTATTACTTTATTTACCTCATTTTTCTTAACAAATATTAACCTCATGCTTCAGTCACCATGGTATCGCCTTAACCTCTATCTTAATTAGATGATATATCTCCAATTATCATAGCTTTATGGTTGGCTTCATATCTAACAATTTAACTGATATAAAATTAGAGTACTATAGAGTGTAAAGTTGTAAAGAACAAGCTTATTAATTGCGCACGCACCAATGATTTCCATTCCTCACCTTTTATTACTGCACAAGCATAACATTTAATTCCACTTTACATTTTCATTCCAATTATAATCTCACTGTTCTCATACGTACCAAACACATTACTCAGCTACAATTGACTTTGTCTAACCTTTTGCTTTGGCAGGTGCAAGTTGCAGCATGAATTCTTCGTCTAGATGCATGGTCCTACATTTTTGAAGTTTAACATTTGTCAGCAATGGATAAGATAAAGTAACAATGATATATATAAGCATTTATATTTAAGTCGAAGGTACAAACCGAGTGCCAATAATAAAAAGTGTATATAAATTGAATAAAAAGTATATATAAATTAAGTCTTGTTAACCGTCCATTTTAAAAATAGATTTTATTTTTACAAAACAACTTTTTAATTCACAATGAAATGAGTTGAATATACAAGTTTTAAAATAAAATTTAAATCTAATTCATATATAATATCAATGTAAATAATTTTTATATTGTCATTTTAATCATAATTATAAAATCATTATAGATGTTTGATTCTTGTGACCAAATACAAATTTTAACTTTGTCATATAAATTTACTCCCATAACATGAAATGCAACTAGAAATTCATGCTCTAAAAGAGGTATGAATGATGAGGCAATAGTATATATAGATTCAAATTGAAGATTTACAGTTTGCTATACAGTATTGGACAACTCACTCAAGTGATGCGAAAACTTTAGAATAATTACGCTTCCATATTGCTAGTTGCTACTTATAATTATTGCAGTCATATTCTTATTGGGGACTTTTATCATACATCTTTCAGACAACGTACCATATCTGAAATTGATTTATGGCCAGTACGGGTTCTTCAGTGTGAAGGTTCGAAAATTTTGTTTAACAATTTCAGCGGACACATTATTAGAAATTAGCCAATGATAACAAAATTGTTAATACGAAACAAATTAGTGATTTTAACCTATGGGGCTGCAGGCAATCAAATTGTTCTAAACAAGTTTGAATTTAATTTAATTATGAAAACATGATCCAACAAAAAAAAAAGAAGCAAGAGTTTTTCACCTCATTATATTTAACCATTCACTCTTGCTACCAACACCCCCCATAATGCTACCCACACCCCTCCAAACTACCAAAAAAATAAGAATATCCAAAATGCCCCTGTCATCAATATTATCCCATTTATTATCCCACAACTCACTTTTACTCACTTTTCTCAAAATTCATCACACTTTACTAACTCATACAAAAATCATTATACCTCACTAACCCATACTCAAAATCATTAAAAAGTTACCTTCAACACATCACACATCAGTTTGATCATCACATTGTGGTTAAAGATATATTTTTTGCTCTGATTTATGGTTCTTATTTTTTTTGCAAATCTGGGGATTTTACGTGAGTTCACGTACGTTATGTTGTTACGTGAACTGAGTTCACGTAAGTTAAAAAAATTTGGACTCTACGCAAACTGAATTCACATAAACGTACGTGAACTCAGATTGCGTAATTAATGGAGTTTGAAATCAAAAAGGCCAAGAAGGGTACGCATTGTGAAATCACGTAAGTGTACGTGAACTGCAATTCACGTAAGTTTACCTGAACTGAGTTCACGTACGCTTACTTATTTTCAGTTTACGTAAACTTATGAGATTCAGAATTTGAATTTGAATTGCAGTTTACGTGAATTGAATTCACGTACTTAAAAAAATTTCAAATTTTCCAAACGTTACGTGAACTCAGTTCACGTATGTGTACGTGAATTGAAATCACGTACATATACGTGAACTCAGTTCACGTAAGGCTTGGAAAATTTGAAATTTTTTTGATTACGTGAATTCAATTCACGTACGTTTCTAGGTTTTCCAAATTTTTTTACGTACGTGAACGTTTCTGGGTTTAGGGCAACGCAGGTGGTGGTGTGCAACAACAATGGAAGCTACATTTATGGATTTCAGGCATTGCAGCCTTCTTAAATACATAAAACAAAACAAAAATGAAGATTACTTACTTGATTCACAACAATGATGAAGATTTTAAGAAATTGATTGACGATGGTTGATGATTAAAGGAGATGGTTGATGATGGTTGATGATTAATGTTGCAAAATAGTATTGAAGAAGATGGTTGATGATTAACTGTATTGAAGAAGATGAAATAATAGTGATGAAGAAGAAGATAGGGGGTGTTAGTTATGAAGAAGAAGATAGGGGGTGTTAGTTTTGAATAAGAAGAAGAAGAAATAGTATTGAGGAAGATGAAATAAAGGAAATGGCAGTTTAATTATTTTAATTATTGTTTTAAAGTTGAGGGGTGTGAGTAGCAATATAGGGGGTGTCGGTAGCAATTTTGTTAACCATTTCATTTTCATCTATATTGTCGTGTATTATGTACTTTATTTATAAAACAATTGTTTTATCATTATTTTTTTAAGAAGATATAGAAAATATTATTATAATTAATTAATACAGTTGTGAAATTATAAATTGAAATTCGAATCAATGTTTTAATATGATATTATCCTGGTATATAATTGATATATACAATAACAAATTACATTCACCAAAGTGGAATCTTTGTTCTCATAAAATCACTTATATATTTGCCAGAAAAATATAGTGCTTTTGAGTTCAATAAAGGCAAGTTAGGGAAGTGCTTACAATGTTTTGTCATGATTTGGATTTGAAACTAATACTTCCCAATTGTATGTATTAATTATAAGTTAAAAAAGAAAGATAAATTAAAAGAGAAACACATTACTATCTTCGAGTCGATCGAATGTAAAACTATTAAAATAATCTATTCAAACTTCTAAAAAAAAATTAATTTATACTTAAAATAATGCTTTATATAATGAGTTAATGATCTTATATATTTAATTATTTTTAAAATTAAAATTAAAAAAATCTTATCTAAAATAATTTTTACTATAAGATCAAATATTTGCCACTAAATTGATACTTTATAGACAAA
>JBBPBT010000152.1:5662557-5680881 GCA_037974875.1 Cicer bijugum | reverse complement strand
GAATAACTAGATTTTATAATTAAATATATTTATAAATTATTTAAATATATCGATTATAATTTATCTAAATATATCTAATTATAGTCTATCTTTATGTTCTAACTGATTTTTTTTATTATATGTCAATGTTAGAATTTTAAAATATTATAAATTTAATAATTTAACTACTTAATTTTTAATTTAAAATTATAAATAATTTAATACAAAATTAAAAATAAATTATTAAATTAATGATATTTTAAAGTTTTATTAACAATATGTTATAAAAAAAAATGTCATTTAAAACACATGACATAAATTTTTGTAAGAAAATAAAGACTAAAATTAATAAAAAAATAAAAATTCGAATTTTTTAAATAAAATAAAAATAAAAATTGATATATCTAAATGAATTAAAAATATAAGGCTAGATTTGATTTGTAATATAATTTTCTTTATTTGAGATTAAGATTGTGGTGGGGTCTAACTCAGCTATTATTATTTTCCTTCTTGGGCCTATTAAATTGGCAATGACAAGTGGCTCATCCAAAACAATCCCATGGTAGCTATGATTGTGTGTATGGGGGAAAACTGGGTCTTTTCCTACTTGGACGGCTGGGACATATCACATACATTTTATTTTTATTTTGGAAAAATATCACATGTATTTTTATATATCTTTTGGCACTTTATTGTTTCACCTTCCATGATTTTGGCTCATTGTTAGGTGTTTTTTCTTTAAAAAGTCTATATGATGCATGGTTTGTTCCCTTTCAATTGAATTGTCAATATATCTCAACGGAAATTGAAAGCAAAAGGAGCCAAGTTTTACACTGTAGGTTAGGCTTTGGAATATATTTAGCCACAAAGTTTTTGTGGGAAAGTACATCAAATAAGCAAAAGCTAAATCCAAAAGGAGCAAATTGGATTAATGTCAATCAATTTGGTGGACCACAAATCTGATATTGATATTTTAGGTGAAATATTTGACAATATGAGGACAACCAATTATTCAAATTATTAATTTCAAATTAATGCAGTGTCCTTGGACATTGGATTACAACTAATTTAGTAATTGCCCCATTTGTTCCAAATAAATGTTTAAGATTTTTTTTTATATTGATCAAGAGGAGAAATAATTAAACAAATAAATAAGTAAAATAATTTTATAAAATCATGAAAATGATGCATGCGATATTAATTAAAATTAATTAATTAATATTATATTAAAGAAAAAGTAAAAGTTACATTTATTTGAAAATAAAATTTATTTGCTAGAAACTTGTTACAAAGGAGAGGGAAAAGGGTCACAATTAGTAGTTAGACTCCATTAATATCTAGTGCAGAGTGCAGAAATTATGCCAACTAAAAAGGGTTTCACTTTAACAATATGATTCTTCATTACATAATTGTGCAGTAATTGAACAATGGTCCATCTAGCACTAATTTATTTAACAGTGCCAGAAATTGAGCACAAGCCTGCTAGCTTAGGTCGAGTAGGTGTGGGTGAGAAATGGAATTTTGGACATGCCTCAATTTAAAGCTTTGAAGATTGATTATTATGAAAATAATGTGTTTGGCAAGTATAGGCATTCAATTTAATTACTTATATGTATGTCTATCTTTGTGATTCAATTGAATGGCAAATAGGAAGCAGTTTTGGTTCATTAATTTTATCAGTGAAGAAAGCAGGATCTCAATTACGTAACTTAAATAGTAAAGACATACTCTCACCCACACTCTTTACTTACTCACACGTTCCATTTATATTCTTCTTCTTTTGTTGATAAATGAAAATTTCAGATTAGGAGAACATCATGAGCTATACCAACTTTATTGAATATTTTTTCACAATAGAAGTTGCATATAACTTACAACTGCCAATTTTATTTATAATCTTTCGCAAATCGTCTCTTGTCAATATTACAAGAAAAAAAAAAATCTTAAGTTTGGTTATTATTATAATTTAATAATATTTTTTTTAATACATCTTTTATTTAATTCAAAATATTTAATCATGATAATTAAGCGTTTGACATCAAACATTAACGACTTAGTAAATTTAATTTGTATTTTATATAAAATAAAATAAAATAAAAATTATTACATTTTTAAATATTCGCATATATATATATATATATATTTTTTTTTAACAATAACCGGAGATAATATTTTTTTAAGAGAATTTTTTATATCAAAGAAAACTTGTATCCGGATAATTATATGACAATTAATTCAAAATTTAAATATTAAAAAATGATGCTACTTCACATGTTTAGTTGAAAGGTGTCTTATTTGGTGGAAAAAATTCTCACCGTTTGAATAGGAGAGTAATAGCTTGATACATTGAATTTGTAAATCCAAATTTTGCTCATATTACCGAAAAAATAGGATATTTACCCAATTTATTGGATTTTGATTTCATGCATTTAGTACATCGAACAATTATCGGATTGTTTAAAATTGAAATAAATTTGTTTTCAATTAAAATTTGAAATCTCACATTTTTAATTATAATAAAAAATTTCATCTTTTCTAAAATAAAATAAAAATTGAATTTTTTTTTAACTTTAGTTTTTGACCATCCAGTCAAAATTAACCCATCACCAATAAATTAATTGCAGTTGTACTAAGTGATATTCAAATCCATAAATTTGATCTAGGTGCATTTTTAATTTGAAATCAATTGTAAATGAAAAATCTTGAGTCATTATAAAAAAATATAGTCTATATATCTCGAGTCATTCCACTCCATAAAAATGTTTGATTTTTTTTGCTTATGGAAAATATCTTCCCTCTTGTCACAATTTATTTTGCCTGGGTGGGGGTCTTAATAATGTTCACAAGTATATTGGTTGCACTTTCTTGTCACACAAAGCATTAAAGCATGTTTTACGAATTGGGCCGTGAGAAGTGTTGTATATACAAATCAGAAACAGATATTTCCCTTTCTTTTCATTTGTTAATTATCTATATCAATATTGTATCTATCTATACTATATACATCAATGACATATTTTCTAAATAATTTTATACACACGGATGACAATTAAACGAGATCATATTGACACAAGCAAAAAATACCTCGGTGCTAATTTGCACTATAGATATAGTCTAAAATAATAATTATTAATATAATTGAACGAGTATAAGTGTGAGTACCAACACCTAAATGTCTATTCCTTCAACACTTGAAAAATTGATTTTAAGAGTTTATTGTTGATTTTGTACACATTACATTTATATTAATAAAATTATTATTCGATTTTAAAATAAATGAGTATTTTAAATTAATGTAGCTCTTAAAAAAGAATTTGTCTCTTTACAATTAAAATTAATATTTTTAAAAAGCGAGACGTTATAGCATAACTTCAAACCAAAAGAGTGACAAATACTGTCTAAAAGAGCATATCAGATCAAAATAAGATCGTTGCACATCACCCCCATTGAAATCATGTTGCGACACGTTCTTCTAAATGAAAAAAATAACAATTTGAAAATGTGATGCATTCAATGTCTTGTGAAAATTAAAAAATAAAATATATCTGAAACAACTAATATTGATCATGATGACAACATCTTTTGAGAGTATTCTTTTAGCACCGATAGTCATTCATCCAAATAGGCCTTATAGAACTGCGTTTACCAAGGGCATGCTCCTAAACTTCTGTTTCAATAATTACTTGGGCCTTTCTACAATAACTTTAGGGCTTGTGCTTATGGGCTCGTACTAGATATCGATTAAACAAATTGTCTTTCAAATCACTGACAGCTTAATTTCACTCATAACTTGCGAGGAGGAAATTTTGTTTAGAGCTATATGTATTAAGAAAGATGTTAAATATATTAGTTTTTTTAAAAAACTGTATTAACTTTTATTATAAAATAAATAAAAGTTATTATGATTTTAGTTTTTGCTCATTATCTATCACATTTTATTACATATTGGCAATTACAATTAATGATTAAAAAATCACGTGGACGCAAACTTTCCTTACAAATAACATCTTTTAAATTTTCTTTTCATCTTTCATTGTTGTTAATGCACCATCTATTTGAGTAGCTAATTCATAAATCAATAAAGTTATGTGACAAATGTAATATTTTGGAAACCGGAATACTAGGAGTCATAGGTTACAACTTCCCTACCATACACAAATTAAGTAACTTGACCACCCTAAAACTCACCTTAAAAAATACAAAAAAAAATTACAATATGGGGCAGAGGGAGACTTATGTTATTATATATAAAAGACCCCAAATTTTTTAACATTGTCATATCAAAGGAGGAACTTTTCACACTTTAATATCACTTCAGATTTTGTGGTGTCTAAAAGTACACTTAGACTAAATATATAGTCTAAAAGTACACTCTTAAAAACACATGTGACAATTTAGAATTGCAAGTGGATAAAATTGCTCCCGATATCAAACTCCCTAAAAATAAGGTGGATGTTCATCCAACTCTAAAATTTTGCGGCCTTTTCCCAAATTTAGCTTCTCGCAGTGAAAAAAATATACTACTTGATCCTAATTTCCAGTAATATATTTGAAGACGGAGGCAGAAGAACATTAAAAAAAAAAAAAATCCAAAGTCTAAACTCACAAAATCTGCTTCACACTGTTTGTCCAAGTCCAACTAAAAGATTTCCTACTTGTAAGCCGTGGGGCAAAGTTGAGGCCAAACATTTCCTTAAGAGCCTGTTCTGGCTCAACTGGACCAACCAACTTTGCAACAACAGCTGCACTCTCTCTAATATGTTCTATGTCGTTTGTGTTAGTCCATAGATGATGGGTCAACTGCAACCTCCTATGCTTTGAACTCAAACGAATCCCCCATTTCAAATATAAATTCTCTCTATCAGATGTTGATAGCTTCTTCTGCATTTGCTTGCACAACATTTGTCTCTCTCTTCTTAGATCTCCCATGCTGTTTTCAAGTTAAATACATAGTAGTTTTTTCATTAAAAACATTTCATCCTTAAATTTTAAAGTAATATTTTTCATTTTGGAATATGTAATTCAATAAAAAAATTTATAATGGAAATATTACCTTGACTCAGGGGTATTGGTTCTTCCATCTCCTAGATTGTTATTGCCTTGTGAAAAAGTTTGCTTAAGATATGATAGTCTTCTTAGCTCTACCTCCATATAAATAGAATCTGATGGATCACCTGTGAAGAGAAGGAAAAAGTATGTCCTATGAACCAATGAAACATTACAAGCATCCCAAAGTTCAATAATATCATTTTGTAGCCTCTTAAATTTTGAAGGCCAATCTGAATTATTTTCTCCATCAGCTTGCATTGGGTCCAAACCAATATCTTTGACATTCTTTGCAGACATTATGGCATCCAATCCTGTCCCATGAACCTGTCATGCAAAACAAATTCAAATAATCACTTACTGAATTTTCAATACAACTAGGCTTTTGTTATGTTTTTGGGCTATGATTTTAATATAATATATATCAATGTGATCCAATAACTGATATTTTGTTATCAAGGCTCAATAGTAAGTTAAAGAAACAAAACAAAAATGAAGACAGATTCACAATAGAAGCTTACCTCATGATCAGCCAGTAAATTCAATCTCTTAAG
This sequence comes from Cicer bijugum, assembly GCA_037974875.1. Lineage (NCBI taxonomy): Eukaryota > Viridiplantae > Streptophyta > Magnoliopsida > Fabales > Fabaceae > Cicer > Cicer bijugum. Next base: position 5,675,302 of record JBBPBT010000152.1, on the reverse strand, counting down.
ATTTTCTGTTTCCTTTCTGTTTGTAGTTAAAAGACCATTGCTCTCACTTTCCTCGACGAACGGTTTCATATTCTTTGAAGTCTTCTCTGCATTTGCATTATAATTTAAAGTATAAGCCTTTCTCAGAAATCCATCAGGTCTTCCAGCAAAGTCTTTTTCATTCCCTATTAGAGGTGTGTTCTGAACTACATCATCATCATCATCAAACCAATCAGAAGATATATTTCTCATGAGACTAGCTTTACAGCTTCTACTTCTGCTAAACTTCAATGATCTAGAACTAGAACTACTACTTCTATTGTTGTTTTCTGTCATCCAAGCTGTCTTTGCATGAGGAGATGATATACTAGAATCAGTATATGTATTGTTTGATCTTAAATCTTCTGAGTTTGAATGTGTATGTGTTTTTTTTATAGGATCTTCTAACTCAATGCACCTAACTTCTTTACAATAGTCCTCTTCATGTTGATCTTCAATGTTCTTTTTATCCAAATCATTTTGTGCAGCATCAATGTTTTTAACAGATAGTCCTGATGAAGAATTTCTGACCATGAGATTCTTGTCAAGGTCAGGTAGTTGGAACAAATTGTCATCAGAGCTAATACTATGTCCATCTGAATAGTGAGATGCATCAAAGGACCTAATACTTTCCTCACGGTCAATACTTAAAACGTTCGGTTCTGATCTTCGATTCTCGATGTCCCATTCATTTCTTACGCGCAATTTTGGATACCGAGATCCTAAACTTTCCTGGAAATTTGGAAGGAAAGTTTGATTAGATCTAATTAAAAAGACATGATTACTATTTTAATGCTATAGGACATGCTATTTTAAAAAGACATGATTTGGAAGGACTATTTTAGATCGAATTCAAATTTTCTGTAGTAAACAATCTCACGAATTCATGCAGTCTGCACATCGAAGGCCATTTGGATCGAGATCAGGCGATTCAGATTTCAAGTTTGTTATTTTACATTTATAAAAAATCAAAATCTGCACTGGAATCTAGAATGTCCAATCTCTTTTCATCAGCCATCGATGTGCTGACTGCCTGGAATTGCTGGCTGCAGTTAATTTTGAATTTATATAACTCACCTCTTCTATTAAACTAGACATGTTATTTTCAGCTTCTTGGAGCATATCCTTAATTTGAACTTGTGCAAGGTCCCTCTGCAAGGTAATCTCCTGTAACTCCTTTTTTAACTGCATATCATGAAGAGTTTGTATTTATAATAATCCACAAAAAACACATGATCAGTTTATATAAGAGTTTTGCATCAAAAGCTTCATTATTACTATTACCATTTCAATTTCAAGGTCTTTCTCTCTCAATAATGCTGCTGCAGAATCATAATTAGGACGGGTTGATCCTGAATTTCTCAATTCACTTTCAAGTTTAGCCAACTCCTTTTGTAATTGCTTGACTAATGCTTTATCAGACACCACTACATTCACTTGTGCATTAGTTGAAACTTCTTTAGCACAACTTGCAAATAAGAGAGTGTTTCTTGTTTGTTCAACATGGCTCCTTGCAGGACTCATTGTGCAGATTATTGCAGTTCTAGCATTGCCTCCTAACGACGATTGCAATATGCGAGTTAGCTTCGAATCTCGGAAAGGTATGTGTCCATTTCTTCCCTTACTGCAACCAAATTCATTACTTTTAGATAACCAATTAAGTGTAAAGTGGCCGTGTGTGTCCGGTGTCCATGTCAGTATCAGTACATCATAGCATATAACAAATGTTGAAACATAATGTTTATAAGGTAACCTGAGTTTTCGGATAACAGTTCCTAGAGTTAGCAAACTACGATTTATGTGGCAACCTTCTTTCAACCTTGTACCAGCAGAATTGGTTTGAGATGCTCTCTCACTTCCAGCAAGATCAATAAAATTCTGTACCACAAAATAATCACCATCATCGTCTAATTTCCTATACACGTTCATTAACATAACAAACTTGATACTTGAAATATATTCTTATATAATGAGCAAAAATCAATCATACCACTGAAGCAGAGAGAGTGCTACATTTGTCATTTCCAAGGAATTCACATGCTGAACTTTCAACTGTCTGAAGAACCACATTGTTAAGAAAATGTAAGACATGATATGCCATAAAATTTCACTAAAGTGTTTGAATAAAGATCTTAATTAAGCACTAAGTGATTATGTATAAACTATTTATATAATAAAAGATAAGATCAAACTATTTTCATAAGTTATCGTTGAGAGACGAGAGCTTATGCAAATAAGCAAGAAACAAGTTATGGACATGCCATAAGTTTTTTCAAACAGTCTCACAGTGTCAGAGTTGATTATGCAAATAGATAAAGTCAAATAAATCATGATTATGCAAATAGATAAAGTCAAATAAATCAGTCCAAACACGCCCTAAGTTCTTTAACATAGATAAGAACATATCATACCAGTCTGAGAATCTGATGAGATCTAGAGCTTGCTTCATTCAATGATGTCTCTCCTATTTGCCTTTGAGCTGCGAAATGTCGAATCGAGACAAGTATTTTATTACCACTAGCTCTAACTAGTCAAAATTTATAGAGAAAAACAGAAAAAGAGAACAAAAGGAAATAAATTCAATCAAGAAATAATTCAAACCCTTCTTACTTTCACAGAAAGAAATGAGTTCCGCAAAATGGTTCCAGTCTCTCAAAGTTTCATCAGTAAGTTTCTCAACAACCGTCCCTCTCTGTCAAATTAAGACAAACCATAAGAAAAATGCATGAATAAATATTAACTAGATTTGTAAAAATGATGAAGAAGCTACTTATTTACCTCTGGATCATCAAGAAGTCTAAGAGGAGTAAAATCTGGACTAAGGAGATCCCTTACAGATTCATTATATATCTCAATTGCTGAAAACTTCAAAATGAATTCTCTCTCCTTGTGCTATAAAACAAATAAAATCCAAATAAAAAACAAAAAAATGATTTAGAGAAGAAAGACCAAGTAATGCAATGATGTGTTTCATTTACCTTGTCTATGTAGTTAAAAATATCAGCAACAGTGCATTCAGTTATACCACTCATTGTGTATGTCTTTCCACTGCTTGTTTGTCCATATGCAAAAATGCTTGCTGATCAATTACAAGATTGTTAGAACAATTAATTCTAATTCAAAATAATAAAGATACGAAAAAAACGAAAAAATAATTAATACACGATCATTGATCCCGGAATTTGATCAGTTATACCTACATTTTTTACTGCAGAACGATTACAGTATCTTTCTATTATAATTCAAGAAAAAGATTTTCAAAATACAATTTGTATTTAAATACTACAATCTAGATTACAACATTACCCTTAAAGTGAATTGCGGGAAAGATCAATGGAAGATGTTAACATGGAAGAAGATTCTGATTAAGAAGAAAAAAATCCAAAGAAAATAAACTCACAATTGATGCCACTGACAACAGAAAGAGCAACATCCTTAGCTGCTTCATCATAAACCTCCCTTGTAGAACAATCTGATCTAAATACTCTGTCTACAACCACAAAAATAAAAAAAAAAGATATCCACTTTATCATACCCTTTTGGAAAATTTTCAACTTCAAATATTCAAGATTTATAACATACAACATAAATATAAAAAAACACTTTTTTTTTTTTTTATAAATTCCCACCAAATATGAAGATGAATATAATGTAGTGTATAGTTACCAAATGAATATGCTGTTGGATAAAGAGATCTTTCAGAAGCTGAAATATTATTCCTGTATATAATGGTAGTATCATTTATACATTCCCAATCAGATACATCATTTCTTGAAATCTCTTTATCATTAAGAGGACGAAGACGAACAGAAACAAGAATTCTCTCTTCATGATCTGTTGCTGCTTCTTGAATTGCTTCTTCTCCTCCAACAGAACCCATTTTTGTTTTCTTTTAATTTTCTCACTCACTTCTTCCTCAAAACTTTTCTAAACTCCAAATTCCAATGATGAGAATGAATATTATTATTATTATTATTATCACATGTCATTGAAATCATATAGCATATCAAAGAAAGACCATTTTTGTATTGAAGCAAATTTATTTATATAAAATTGTTTTGTTGAATTGTTTGATGAATCTTGTGTTGAATTGTTGGGATGGTATGAAACATAAGGACCACTCAAGCCTTCAACCCCCCCAATCATTATCTGCAGAAACAAACTAATTAATCAAAGGTTAAACTCTACATTCATAAGACAAAAAAAAATATAGATAAATATTGTAACATGTTTTTATATACTTTATATTATTTTAATTTAGAGATTTCAGAGGGAGGAAATAAATATAGAAATTAACTAATAACTACAAAGGTCCTATAATTAATTATGAGAAGGAAAATGAGTTGTTTCTGTATCTTTATGGAAAAGTTGGAGCTTTGTGAAATGGTCCCCATCTTAATGAACAGATTGTTAAATACATCATCACATGGAATGTAGAAAAAAAAAAGTTCTGAATTTCATGTGAAGAAAATTTATTACCAAAGGTGACAAGGGTAAAGACTTGTGTGAGGATTTGATTGTTCAAGGAAAAATACTTATTTTATTCTTTATTCTTTATTTATCCAACTTTATGTAAAGATAAATTCAGAGAGAAAGAGAAGTTCTGAAAATGGGAGGAGGAGGAAAAAAATGAATGGATATAATTGTGTCACTAAAAATCATGTGTTCTTTTTTTGTTGTTTTTTTTCAGTTGGTCTAAAATTAGCTTGTACAGTATAATCCAAATGTAGAACCTAGTTGAAAAATCTACAAATTAGATATGGTATGGTTAAATTCTATACAAATAGATCCTAAAAACTGAAAAATTGTCAGAATGAAACTAGATTCTGATAGAATTCTAACTCTGACAGAAAAAATTTACATTACAATTCATGCTTCGGCAAACTCAAATGCAAGTAAATTTCATCAACAAATAAATCAATAATTAAATTCAAAATTTACAAAATAGTGAATATCCATCAAAATCAATAAAAGACTTATATATTTTTAATAAAATAAAAAAAATAAAAAAATATATATTTAAATAATTTTTTTGCTGTATCAAAACAAATAGAATTTTTTTAAACTGTGGTAATAATTTTTTGTTTAAAAAAAATTGACTACATTGATTGCTATTTATTTAATTTAAATGACTACATTATTATTTTACAAATTTAAAAAGTTAAATTAGTCATACTCTTGCAATTTAAAAAATTAAAATGACTGTATATTTCAAGATTGCTGGTTTGGTTCTAGTTTTTATGGCAAACACGTCTTTAAACAGCTATTTAACTAGGAAGAATTCAACGAGTTTATGTATTCCATTATTATTATTATATGTAATGTAGTGAAGAACACAATGTGGAAGTTCAAATATCAAAGTCAACTCACTCAAAACAAATGGAAAAAAATAATTTCACAGCTGTATAATGGTAAAGAAGATAATCTGAATTGTATACTTCAAAATTGTATATAATTATGTAATTAAAGCATTTCAATTTAAATTAAAAGGTTAAAATTTCAAAATCGTATTTTTAAATAATAATAAAATATATTTAAAATTTAAGTCGTTTAACAGTTACGAAAATATTAATAATAGAACTAGATGCATTTTTTAGTACATAAAATCTAGATTTAAAATAATATCACTGAAAAAGTAAGAAATTGCATTTTCTTTCTTTTTTTTCTTTCACCGTCAAAAAGAGGGTCTATCAATGGTACTGCGATTACTCAGCTTTTGAAACTGAGAGAAGAGGTTATTGCATCTCTCTCTTAACTTTTTTTAGTATCATGTGATAAGTGCCAAATATTATTTTCTTATTTAAATGTATAGTTACATTCCAATTAAATGTATTTCATGTCCTCTTAATTAGTTTGATGCATTATGGATAGTATTTATATAACACTACAATGTTAAAGCTAAACTATCAAATTAAGAGTATAATAATCAATCTAATGAAATTTACCTCTATTTCATCTCATTTTATAGTTTCAATTCTCATTTATCTTTATTTATTTCTTACTTATATTTGCATAATTCATCATGCATTAGAAAATACTCCTAATGCAAATTAGTAAAATCTATTAATACTACATATAAAATGCAAAAACTAGTTTGCTAGAAAAGATCTACCAAAAATCAAGTGGCTAATTTCAGTAATTTGCATTGCATGCACATGCACATGCACAGATGCTTATAAATTTAAATGAGTTGCTTATTAAATGATAAAGTAACGCCATACTAATTTAGGGAGCAGCATTGAAAAAATGGAATACAGTTAAGAGGAAGAAAAAAATGATTGAATCATGCAATTGCCATATAAGCATATCTATAAAGGTGGGGGCAACCACGTGCTGGCGGTGCCTTTTCACCACTTTTTCACACCTTACAAAAAAATAAAGTTAGTATATTTAGTAATTCCTCCATTTTGCAAAAATATTTGTCTTAAATTATATATTATTTTATAATATCAATAAATATTAATATTATTTATTATTTATTATTTATTATTCTATCTTCTATTAATTCTTTTTATGTCATTAATATAAAATTAATTATATAAAATAACATATAATTTTGTTAAATATTCATTTTTATTTCTCTCTTTTATCTTGGTATCTATATTATAATTAAGAGACAAATACTTACATATGATAGTAAATTTTGACATTTAAAATCTATTTAAAGTAATGTGTTGAATATCGTTTCTGTTTATTTTACATATCGTAAAAAATTACTATATATAAAAAAAAAACAAATTATTTGTATTAATAATCAGTGTCTTTGTCACTGTTATAAATGCAAAATGGAATACCATGCTTTGAAAATATTATACATAGCGTGAAGCTGGTTTTTAGTAGGGAAGATAGCTAGGGTGTTGCATATTTTGTATTTAAACCGGTATACTAATCCTTTAATGTGCTTAAACTCACTCTTGTGTTCATTTATATAATATTTTATTTGTTTTGAGTTGGAGTACCTTTTGTATTCTCATTAATTTAATTTTGCTTATAAAAAACATAAAAATATAACCAAAAAAAAAACTTATAAGTACAATATTAATATGTTGTTATTGTTACATAATATTATTATATATTAATAATAAGGGTACTTTAGACATTTTTTTTGTGTGTGTATATATTCATTGTAACCTTATTAACTACAATTTTGTTCATTTTATGTTATCAAATCTTAGAGTGGTTGTCTTTCTTCTTCCTCTTATCATTGTTAACATGGTAACTTTGGTTGATTTTGGGATCTACTATAAAGAAGAGAGAAACTTTTGATAGGAAAGGCAACCATCAAAAGAGAAAAGAGAAAAGTAACCTTATTCCCGATTTTGTTAAATCAGTCTCACAAAAACATCGATTGCGCATTCGTTAACCGTTGAATCGAGCTGATTTTTGGACAGCAAGTTCACAATATTTATGTCTTCATCTTCAACGGTCGGATCGGTGAAACGACGTCTGTAGGGGGAGAAATCTTGCTCGCACAACACCAAATTATCCCTAATTTATTTTGTCTCAATGATTGTGTTTGTCGTATTTTTGTGTCATTATTTGTTATGGATGGTGCTAAAGATGATTCTCTTCAAGAACATTGGAAAGCGAAATTGGGGAGCGCACACAAGAATAATTTTAGGGGACTATCGTCCAATGTTGTTGCTTCTACTCCTCTTATCATTGGCTCAAGTTCTAGTTTTGTATACTCATTTGAGATTGCTTCTCAAATATCTGATATTGTAGAACATCTTCAAAAACTTCTTGTCACTCAATCACACGCCATCTTTGTCACCTCTTCTAATGGTTTGAACTCCTCTGGTATGTCAGGTATATCTCTTTTCATATGGATTCTTGATTTGGGAGCATCTCATCTAATGACATATGATGATAAATCTTGTATCTGTGAAACATGTCTCGTTTGTGTCGGTTATGATTGTTGATGACACTCCTATGCCACTAGCAGGCGTTAGTTATGTTTCCACATCTAACATGTCTCTTTCAGATGTTTATTATATTCTTAATCTTACTTTGAGTCTTGTATCTGTTAGTCAAATATGTGATTTTGGTTATTCGGTTATGTTTTCTTCCACTTCTTGTTGTGTGCAGGATCCACATTCCAGGAGGCTGATGGGGACATGTCATAAACAAGGGGACTTTATGTTTTGGATGACATGCGACTCCTAGATACTGCAGCCTTAACAACTACTACTAACTTATCATCTAGTTTTCGCTTGAATTCCTTATCTTCTAGTTTTTATTTATGGCATTCCCGCCTTGGACATGTTTCAACTTCTAGATTAAAATATTTGGCTTCTAATGGATCCTTAGGAAAGTTGCAAATCTGTGATATATCAGATTGTTATGGTTGTAAACTTGCTAAACTTCCAGCTTTACCGTTTAGTAAAAGTGTTTCCATTTCACATGCGCCCTTTAATTTTGTTCACTCTGATGTTTGGGGTCCTTCACCAGTTCTCACCAAAGGATGATCTAGATATTATGTTTCGTTTATTGATGATTACACTCGTTATTGTTGGGTTTATCTTATAAAAAATCGATCTAAATGTTTTGACATTTATCATATGTTTCGTGCAATGGTCAAAACTCAACATAATTCTGTTATAAAGTACTTTCGTTGTGATTAGGTGGTGAATATACCTCTAATAAATTTTCTGAATTATTTGCTTATGTTGGCACCATCCACCAAACATCTTGTATTGATACTCCTCAATAAAATGGAGTTGCTGAAAGGAAACACCGTTATATTATAGAGACTACTCGTTCGCTTTTGTTGTCCGCTTCAGTTCCTAGTGAGTTTTGGGGAGAAGCAATTCTTATTGTTGTTCATGCTATTAATAGAATTTCATTCTCTATCATATCAAGTTTGTCTCCCTTTGAAAAATTGTATGTTTCTACCTCTGATTACTATTCTTTGAAAGTTTTTGGTTTTACTTGTTTTGTTCTTCGCCCTCAAGTAGAGCGTAGTAAGTTGTCTTCTCGTTTTGTCATGTGTGTTTTTCTTGGTTATAGGGATGATCAAAAGGGTTATCATTGTTATGATTCACATGCAACAAAACTTTATGTATCTTGTAATATTGTTTTTCTTGAGCACATCCCTTTTTACTATATTTCCTCTAATTCTCAGATTACTAAGAGTTCTAAACTAACCCATATTGATCCGTTTAGTCCTAATGATTATACTTCTAGTGATTGTAATATTGAGAATTGCATGACAAATACTAATACTCCACGTGATGACGTCCCTCTTGTCCCCCCGGTTGTCCAACCACCTCCTGCGATTGTTGATCCTCCTCGTTTCCCCTCTCGTCAACATAAGTCTACTCAGTTATCTGATTTTGTCTATTCCACTTACTCAACTTCGTTTGTTTCTTTCTTAACCTTTATTCATAGTTTGTGATGACTCTTCATCATATGCATAATTTCTATTGATTTTAGTCTTATTTATCTTTAATCATTAGTTAATTTAATGAGTTATTTGATATATTTTGTTGATTTTAGTTATTTGATTTAATGAAATGTTTTTGTACTTATTTGCTTAATTAAGTAGAGATTTTTCGTAGTTTTGTGTTGTTACGTTGTTTTAGTGCAGTGCTGAATTTTGGTGAGAAATCAACATGACATATATGGAGTATTTCAGCCATATCTAGAGTTCTAGATGTCCAATTAGTGTCACTCCAAGTGATAATGAAAGCTAAGATCCATATCTACAACTTTCATGAAGACACCGGGACCAAATTCAGACGCGAAAGATGCGAAAAATGCAAAATACGTCAGACAACAGATGCTGCGCGCCTGGAGCGCGCCCAGTGCGCCTGGGCGCATTTCACATGTTTCAGCTCTGCCAACGCGCGCCTGGGGCGCGCCCTGCGTGCCTGGAGCGTGTGACGCGCATCAGCAATCATAAAAACACAACTTTTTGTTGTTTTTTGGATCTTTTTGACTCTTGGGAACTTGGGAGACTTGTGCCCTAGCATAGAAACTCAAAGACGGCCGTTTCTAACGCCATTGAAGCAGTTTTATCAAGAATCATCCATGAATCATTCTTGTAATTCTTCTTTAATCCTTATCTTTTGTATCTCTGTCATGAGTAACTAAACCCTATTTGTTAGAGATGAGTGTAACCAGATGAAACCCTTATTTTTCTGATTTGATTTCTAGTTATATGAATGAGTTTATTGAATTATTTTTCTCATCTCTGTGCTTAATGCTTTTTATTGCTTGATCAACATTAAAATGTTCTACGATTTGTATTTTGAAACGGAAGTGGACTTTACGAATGCTTGAGATGAGAAATTCATGAATTTGTAGTCTAGAGATAGATGCAGGTCATGAAACCAATTAAATTAGTTGCAAAGCAATAATTTACAAGAGAATTTCGATACGGTAATGCTTAATTCTAATCTTAAATCTACTAAAGAATTAGGGGTTACTTTGGAATTAAAGGTTCTGTCACTAAGACATTAGGGCATGAATAATAAAGAGAATTCGGTAATAATTCAATAAAGGAATTCAGTAACTAGGATCAAATTAGACACCAAGGTTGGATTCGAAGTGAAACTCATCCCTGACATTTTTCTCATTATAAAAGATCAATTTTATTATTGTTGTTAATTTTAAATATTATTTCAATCAAATTGGGAACCTTTTGTTCAATTTTAGTAATTAAATATAATTCAATAGTAAAACGCAATCCTTGAGTTCGACACTCGGTACTACCGTTTTATTATTACTTGCAACGATTCAGTACACTTGCTGAAACGCTATCAGTTTGTATGAGCCATATTCCTATAAAGAGGTTGTTCTTGATCCTCTTTAGCAGTATGTTATGGCAGAAGAACTATATGCATTGCACAAAACCAATACTTGAAAATTAGTACCTCTTCCTCTTGGAAAACATGCTATTGGGTCTCGTTGGATATACAAGATCAAAAATAAGTTCGATGGGACAATTGAGCGTTACAAAGCACGTCTTGTTGCTAAGGGTTTCTCTCAACAATATGGTATGAATTATTAAGAAACTTTTGCTCCTGTAGGCAAGACGACCACTATTCATACTCTTATTGCAGTTGCATATGTTCGTCAATGACATATTTCCCAAATGGATGTCAAAAATGTTTTTTTAAATGGTGAGCTTCATGAAGAAGTCTATATGGTCCTCCCACAAGGAGTTTCTCATAATCAAGGGGAAGTATGTAAGTTAAAAAAGCCTCTATATGGTCTTAAACAGGCTCATCGAGCTTGGTTTGAGAAATTTTCTACTGTGATCACTTCTCTTGGTTTCCGCTCTAGTGAACATGATTTTGCATTATTTATAAGGTCCACCACTTATGGTTGCATTATACTTTCTCTATATGTTGATGATGTGATTATTACAAGTGATGATGTTAGTGGAATCAATGAGTTGAAATTGCAGTTAGCTAAACAGTTTGAGATGAAAGACTTGGGAACTCTTCGTTATTTCTTGAGGATTGAAGTTGCCTATTCTCCTAGAGGCCACCTTTTTTTCCATTATCATCCTCATTAGAGTTACGAGTTTGTTCTGATGTTGATTGGGTTGGTGTAACCACAGATCGTAAATCCACCACATGATTTTGTATCTTTTTTGGAGACTCTCTTATTTCTTGGAAGAGTAAGAAACAAGACATTGTTTCTCGTTCCTCTACAGAAGTTGAGTATCGTGCTATGGGATCCACTATTGCTAAAATAATTTAGTTGCGTTGACTTTTGTCTGATATGAGTATCTCTCTTTCTGACCCAACTCCGATGCACTGCGATAACAAGAGTACTATTCAAATTGCTCACAACTCGGTCTTTCATTAACGCACCAAACACATTGAAATTGATTGTCATTTTACTCGTCATCATCGTCAACATAGAACCCTTATTCTACCGTTTGTCTCTTCTTCTTTACAGATTGTTGATTTGTTCACAAAGATGCATTTCGTTTCCGTCTTTTAGTTGACAAACTCTCGATGCTGAATGTTAATGCATCGTGAGTTTGAGGGGAGATGTTAGATAATATTATTATATATTAGTAATAAGAGTACTTTAGACATTTTTATTCTTTTGTATATATACTTATTGTAACCATATTAACTACAATTTTATTCATTTTATGTTATGAAACACTAGAGTGATTGTCTCTTGGTTGTCTCTCTTCTTCCTCTTTTTATTGTTAACAACCTAAAGGTAAAGTAAAGATTTGAGACTTCTCAACAAAATTATAATTTTGAAATATATTTAATTCTAAAAAATAAAAACATTTAAATATACAACTAAAGACATCACAACTGTAGATACACCAATTGACATAATTTATTAAAAAAAATCCACATTTCAAAAATTAAGAAAGCTAAAATTTAAATAAAATTATCATAAAATGTTATTAATTTTATCAAAGTCAGACTTTGAAATTTCCTTTAAACTCTAACAAATGTTTAGTCTATCCTACATTATATAATATTTTATACTCTACTATGTAACATCTTAAAATATTAATTTTTCATTGATTTGGGTTTCATATTTTTATTGATATAATTTTATATTGTCTTAAATATAATTATTGCATCGTACAAATATACAATTTTAATCGTTGTTTTTAAAATATAATTTTTTGTATATCGGCATATATGAAAGATCTAATTGAATTTTATAATTATTTAGAAATAAAAACATATAAGAAAAAATTTAAAGTCACTATAAATTATAAAATAAAAGGTCAACTTCT
>JBBPBT010000152.1:5613625-5639206 GCA_037974875.1 Cicer bijugum | reverse complement strand
AATTTTTTAATTAAAATAAATTTCAATTTAATTTTTCAAAAAAATAATTTTGAATTTCGTTCGACAAAAAAATATTCATTTTTTTCAGCATAAATTTTTTTGATTTATTTAGGACAAAAATAAATACAAAAATTTTTGTGGGAAAAAAATGTTCATTTTTTTTCTTGAAAAATTTTCTAAAAAGAATAATTAAAAATATTTTGATGTTTTCAAAAAAAAATTGGTAATTTTTTATTTTGAGAAAATAAATTTCAAATATTTTCTAAAAATTAAACTAGTTTCAAATTAATTTATGAACGTAGTACAATTAATCATATATTGATAGGGAGATGCTCTTTGGCCCCAACAATCTTCGTATTTTATCAAATTCACAAATTCGATAATGCAAATCTTCAATCCAGTAGTAAAAAATGAGATTAATGATCTTATTGAAAGTTTCAATCCGACAATCAACAAATTTTAAAAGATTTCGAATCATATGATTGGAAGGTTATGGGTTGCGTTGACCGACTCAAGGAAGAGCATTCACTGAATTAGAGATCGCAGCTTAGAAAGTGAATGAAAATGATGAACACTGTGGGACTTTTAAAGTAAAAGCTTTTGGGACGAAATGGCAGGAGCTCCAACCGTTCCTTGTACCAATAATCTGTCTCATTATAGTAATAAAAATGAATGCAAGGATCAATGGTATAGAGTGAAATGAGATAACTAACATTATTTTTTTAAATCTAACTAGACTATTTGACTCTATTCCACACTATATCACCAATCTAAAGACACTCTTAACAAAAATAGTGAGAATTTCGCAAAACAAAGCTATCAGAAAGTTAAAGCATTGCGAATTTATTGCATTAGCTTTCTGCAAGTCAATATATTAGATAATTACATAAGAGGGTTTATATGTACAATTCGTTAAATAGCTGTACAAATTTGTCACAGCCCATTGACACGAAATGATTTATACACAGAACGTACAAAGCCTGCTACTCCTTGTGAAGATCCGCGACCACGCTTCACAAACCTTGGAACAATAAGTCTTATCGCCTGCAAGACTATCAGGATTAATATAAGTAAATAAAACTGATATATAAATCAAGCTTGAAAAATTAAGATAATAACCGTCTAATACTGGCTGTGGCTGGTAAGAAATATAAACTTGATTTTTATGATTGGACCAGTAATTAAGATTTACAAAAAGAAAACTAAGGTTATTATTGCTTAACTTAAATAAAGTTGAAATTTACATAAGAATGCACAATGTAAGAAATGTACCATCATCATGACTGGAAGAGAGTTATTGTTGCAATATATCCATTCTTCATCACCTGCTAAAATCAACAAAGCATAGCTTAGGGGTCACTCAAAGGCAGTGATAGACTGAACTATTAAATTAGAAGGACATCATAAGCACAGAGAATGAGTCACCTCAAATGCAATATTTTGATAACCATATACAAGAGTAGAACCAAATGGGTTACTTGCAGAACCTTGTGTCTGAATGGCAGCTCGCCCACAATCTCCAAGTATTTCCTACAAGGATCCATTATATAATAAACACTTATACAGTATAAGAAACCCACATCAAAGCTAGTCACAATTTTCTTCCCCAAATTACTGCACATTTCACATAACTACATAAAGATTTTCCATAACACAATATCTCCCAATATGAAAATCATCATAAGGCAACCATACAATTTGGAAGGGATAAAAGCTCACACCTTTACTTGTTCCCACTTTGTGCTAGGTGTAATGACCCTCTGTTTGCTGTTATTTACATCCTGAAAAGATCCTCCAACAGCTGGAAAGGGAGGAAATTATTTTATCACTTCTTTCACAGCAAAGATCTATATAACTGTTACATTGAGACAAATTTAAATACTGCAATGCAAATAAAATTCCTTACCATCTGAGCAATAGATAACAAAGTTGCACTTAATGTATGAATTAAAATCAGCATGACCGGGGTAATTAGTGTGTAACACAAACTTCTTGATTTTGTGAGTCTGAAAATACAAGACATATAAGAGGGAGCATCAATCCTCAATTGTATGATTGTTGTATAGCATAGACACAAAAGAATGAGGTAAGGTGCAAACCTGCCCATCAAATAAGATGTCAAGACCACGAGTAAAATAATTATAAAAGTAATCTCCACAGATAGTTGTTCGTGGGCGAAGATCAGAAGCAGAATGTATAACCATTTGATCTACCTGCAGAACCAATGCAGAAAGATTTCACTTTATTGATTCTTTAGTGCATCAGTTAAATCCCACAAAAATCCTACCAAAGAACCATGTTCCATTTTTAAGAACAAGTAATTTACAGTACCTGCTTTTGATGAATACCACAGGGACGTCCTAGCTCAGTCCACACATCCTGCATAAAACAGGAATCATAATATACACTTTATTTCAGATAAAGAATAAAAATCAAGTGGAAGTGACAGGAGAAGTGAAAGCACAGAAAAACAAAATCTGATAAAACTATAATTGAAACCATTTTTTATTTTGATTGAATGTAAAGCTTACCTGTGGAGATGCACCAAAAGGAATGTGCTGGGAGCCAACAGTGAAGTACAGTTCTTCCCCCAGCTATATAACAGAGAAAGAACTGAGTTAGACACTAAAATAACAGCTACCTTGCCAAAACAAGCAGAAAGTCTATGCAGCCAACTAAAGGTGTCATACTAAATAAGCAAAAACGCAAACTTATTTAGATTTTAGAGATTAAAGAACCCAAACCTTAACGTGAACCTCTTCCATGTAAATGCTGCCAGAAGGTAATGGAGGAGCAGAAGCCTTATCCATTAAGGACCCCACACCAACCTTCTTACCAGAGGAACTATCATATATAGAAACACGGCATGTAACTGGTGTTGTCCCATCTGGAAACTCCAATGGCAATTCCACTTTCATAATGAAAAGAAACAACGTTAACATAAGAAAAGTAGTAAACTTAAAACTTTTCAAACTCATGAAGATATACCTCCCCCATCATGACAGCAGTCTGTAAACTGACTCGGAATAGGAAATGCAAAGGAAAGCCCCTAAAGACCAAACCAAGAAAAATATAAGCCGGAATATTTTAATGTGGAATTGTAGAACCAAAATAAATATCAATAATGATGCATTACCGGGTAAAACAGCGTGTAAATGCCTCTATCCTTATCGAAAATTCCAGGGTATGTGGGCCCAAACAGTGCATATACAGCAACAAAAGTAGCTAGAGTTGTTGGTCCCCTAGAAGTTGAAAAGAATATTCGTCAAGTGCTTTATAATAAGGGTTAGTTTGGATAAACTTCTCAACAAGCATGTGTAGAGAAAGAAATATTAAAAGAATACTATAATAACTATGGGTTTTTAAAACAATAGCCTGTCATATAAGTTGAAATTAACTTCTATGTATTAATTTATTCCGAAACACTCTTATTTAACTTCTCCACAAATACCCATAAGCTTACAAGGATTATTTTGTAAGTGGAGAACAAAAACATTAACTAAGAAACGTATAAGTTAGAAGTAAATCCAACTGGGCTTTATTAAGTATATACTAAAATCATAGGTCCGGAGACTCACCCAATCAAAGAAGTAGAGTAGCGCATTTGAAGCCGCTTTACATCAAATATTTCAATCAGACGCAGTCTCTAAAATAGTATTGGAAAGTTTTGTCAGATAAAGTCATCTTGTTAAGTATGGAACAAATAAAAAAACAAGCTCTCTGCGACAGCATAAAATGATTCAAAAGCATAAGAACTGCTATATACAGCTGAGATTGGAGCTTTAGATCTTTAAGATGAAGAAAGAGAAATTTGGAAATGTTGCATAATTTTTTTTACTAAGCAATAACAGCTTAAAAATCCAAGTTCTCTAGCATGATATCGTCTTCACAGGAAAGAGCACATAACTGTAAGAAAAGAAACAGACCTACTGTAGAAAAAAAATTACTTTCAAATAATCCACCACCCTCAATGAACTTGGAAGGATAATATTGCTAAATTCTAAACTCCAATTACATACTCCCACACTTTACGTTGGCATGGGAATTGGAACACAAGATCCTTACACAATTTTCATTGTTATTATTCTCTTATTATCAAGTTATTATTAGGTTTTGGGTCTAACTCAACCCCGCAAAATCAGTTCGTAAGGTGAGAATCACCTAAGCAGTATAAGCTCTATGTAGGATATATCTATAACCATTGTGGAGCTTGAATTTTCTCAATAGTCCTAATATATAGATTGCATGAACTTCAATGAAAATACAAACTAAAAACTAGATAGTTTTTCTTACGAAAAATCCTGTAACATTCAAAACCCATTTAATTTCTGCAGGATATCCTTACACACATTCTTAAATATATTACAATAATTTAATCAAATTAGGATAATCATTCATGCAACCCCAGCACTAAAGTAAAGCAACAGTGATGGTTCCCATCAAATAAATTTTAAACATCCAATAATAGCCATTCAAGCCACTCATGCTTTCTATTAAAGACACAATAAACATGGATTTCACTTAGACGTATGATCTCTTGTTTTTTCCTCCAAATAGACTCTTTAAACAAGCATATAAACAGGAAAAACAAAAACGAAAACCTGAGACCAGGGATCAAAACGAAGATGAAAACCATGATCGGGAAAGCTAATAACAATATCCAACTTCAGGGGATCCTGCAAATGCACAGAGCGTATGAAACAAACATAAATAAATCAGTTATGAAGTAAAAATAATATAGAACAGCATATTCCTGCAGAGGCAAAACCATCAATAGTAATCAGCCAACAGCAGGAAGCCAGTTCCACAAAATTGAATAAACTACAATGCAGTGCAATTTTTTCTACTTTTTATGCTTCAATGCAGTAAATTTCAGTATTTCACAACTCTGTTATCTCTTTTTCTGTCAATATTTGTGTGAGTTGACTGAGTTCACTCGAGCACTAACAACACAAACGACAAGAAGTTAAATTATAGCTCTATGTCACAAACCTCATCAAAATACTTCACGTGCACCACATCATATAAATTAGGTTGATGCTCTATCTGAGCAAATGCTTCACATATAGGCATCCCTAAACATCAAAAAAAAAAACCTTAAGCTTATAAGCACAGTACAAAAACTCAAATGATAAACGAGATTCCTAATATCATAAACTTCAATTCTTCCGAAATCATCAAATAAGCTGAACAAAGACTCCAAAATACTCAAAAACATAATCACATAACTAAAATCGAATTCAATGAATTGAAGTGAAACCGCTATCTGTTTGACCTAAATTCCTGAACGAGCTTACGCAGAACGAGTACTAAAATCGAATCCGATTAAATGAAGTGAAATGTGGAAATAGAGTATATCCTAATTCGATTGCAAAATTAAGAGCGATGAATATTATTGTAATGATAATAATAGTAATAATAATAAATAATAATCGAATTTGTGAAAATGATGGACGAAAATAAGGGAATAGGGAAATTGAAAATTACCGAGGGAGAAAGGACCGATTCCGAGACCGGGACGGAGATCGAGAACGATAGCGCCCATGGCTGTGCCCTCACAACGCCGTCGGGGTCTCTGCAACATAGTGGTTGGTAAGAGAGGAGTTGGAGGGTATTTTAGAGATTTGTGGTGAATGGTTCCGTTACTTTCGGTGATGAAAACACGCGAGAACAAAATCCCAGGTATTGAATACTTATATGGGATGGGGTTGTTTTCGTTTAGATTGGATTGGACGAAAAAACCACCATCCAAAACGCAAAAGATGCCCCCTATTGCACGCCATCCAAACACACTTTTTTTGTCATTTTCCAGCTCAACATTTTTTCTTTTTTGTAGAAATAAAATTTTATAGTTACAGTAAATTATAGAATATAATTTAGGAATATATTTTTTAATAATTCTGGTATGGCAAACAGTCATTTAAGGGCGTGAAATTAAATTTTAAAACCATTTTAATTTGTTTTAATAGAAAACCATGCTAACTATAAAACAAAAGAGTCGTGAAATTTAAAGGCATGTGTTTATATTGTGAATTTTTTTTATTTATTAATTTTACTAGATAATAAAGGAGATAAAAAATGTTTTGAAGTGAATAATTAATTTTATTTTTAATGTTAAAAAGTTATTTTTATTATTTTTAGAAGGTTAAATTACACAAAATGGTCTCTTGACTAATTTTTTGTCCCTTCATTTTTTTTTCATTTGTATTTCTTAATTTTATTTATGTTAATCATAGTAATTTTTTTTTTTAGTTTTTAACTTAAAAGAGTTAATTCATCTTACGTGTCATTAAGGGTTCGTGATTATGATTTGTCTTCCATTTATAAAAATCAATGACCAATAAAAGACAAAAGAACAACGAAAGCGAGTGATAGAGGCAGGAGAAGGCCATTGGAGTCAGGTTCAATTATCTTTCGTACTATTATTGAAATTTTGTTTTTATTTTCATTTAGGGTTTGGGATTTTTGTATTTTGGCCCATTTCTATGTTAGAGATTTTTTCTTATGTTCAATTTTTAATCAAAAGTTGTGGTTTTCTTCCATTTCAATTTTATTTCTTTAAAGTGTTTAGACTCATGTGATATTGTGGTACTTATATGTGTTAGGGTTTTTCATAAATATATATTTGTTTACGTTTTCTTCTCTCGTTGTCTTTGCCTTTTTTGAAATTTTTATATCAAAGATCCTTTGTTTTGATGTTTGTGTGTGTTTTTTTTACTTGACATGGTGTGTTTATGGAATTGATGATGAACAGTAATGTTCTCAAGGTCTCCTCAATCTTCGAGCTTAAATTATATCACGATAAAACCTCCTAACTAGGGGTGGACAAGAATTTAAAATTGTATGACATCCAACATAACTACTTACTTGACCTACTTGATTAGCCTTAAGTCTCTAATCGTTTAATTTATAACTTGATCATTTTTAATTTTGATTTTTTACTTAATCGATTATCTAATCCTTCCAAGTTGATTATTCATAACTCATTATATGTTTTAAATTTCAATTAAGTTTAAATATGTTTTTTGTCCTTGCAATTATAACATTTTTTAATTTTACTCCTCATAAGTTTTTTTGTTTGATTAACATCACTTCAAATATAGTTTCATTTTAAAATGGTATTTCCATCTAATTTCTGTTATAAAAAATATAACACTGTTAAAATATAATTATTTTTCTAACAAAAAAACTAAAATATATAATTAAATTATAATATTTTTTGACCTAAAATTAACTCCAAATGTTTTAGTTTTTTTTCCTAAAAAAACATAAATTATGTCTTATTTATCGTTTAAGTCTTCTTCCAGTTGTAGAATTCTTGATGTTGTGTCACAATTCATAAAATAAAAAAGTCTAGAAAAACATAATGAATTTGATTAAATGTTCAATCATATCACCATGGTGAATTCCTTTATCACTTCTTACCATTACTAGGTTCAAGATTAGAACTTGAACTTTCTTTTTTTGCCCTTTCTCCCTCTACAACCAAATTCTTTTCCCACTTTGAACTTTTCCATATACTTTCCTAAAATCCCTTAATCTCCATACCGAGAAGAAAAATTCTTATTTAGAGCCAATTGTAGAACCCATCATTGTCCAACAAGTACCACGAAATGAAAAAAAAAAAAAGATTATGGTAACGATTAATTTGAATTTGAATACAGTGATGAATCTCAAATGGACGAAGATGTTGGTGACAGTGATGAGAATTATGATGAGGAAGAAGATTGAAATCATAGAATAATGCACGATTTAGGCTTTTTTAAGGAAGAAGACTGAAATATTTGAGATTAATTTTAAGTTAAATATAATTTAATTATATTTAAGTCTTTTTTGTTAAAAAATGATTATGTTTTAACGGTGTTAAATTTTTTCTAACATAATTTAGATAGAATAACTATTTTAAAATAAAATCATATTTATAGAGATGATAAAGAAGAAAAAAACTTACGAGAATCAAATTCAAAAAAATTATAATTATAAAGAATAAAAACATATTTAAACCTTCTAATTCCTATCATAATCGATCAATGGAGCCCATTAATCTTTTATTACTTTGACTTTTTATAATTTTTGATATCATATTTATTGATTATCAAAGTCCAACTAATTGATGAAATATTAATTGGTTTATCCATTTTTTTCATAGACTAATTGATTAAACACTAAGACTAGTTGGTTATGATATAATTAAACATAACAAAATGTAATTTTATCAAACACACAAGTATTCTAAACAATAACCATCAATGTTGATTGTCATTAGAAAATACAAAACACAAATATCACATAATTTAGTAACAAACATCATCATACATATTAACAACAACAAACATTAATCGTCTAATATTACATCGTCAATTTTCATAATTCAAATAAAATGTGATATATCATAAAATATAGTCTAAAATAAATAACACATACTTTATTTCTCTGTCCCCACAACAGTTCTAAACAATTCAACAATAATTGTAGCTCTAGGAATTACGGAACATCTCAATTTAGTAAACATATTCAATCTATTTATTATATCGAGAGTCAAAATTCCCTTTATACCTTAATTGACGATTTCACAAATTATAGATTTGATTTGCATATAGGATGGGTTCATCGATGTTCAACATAAAAATGTTTGAATAGAGTACAATCATGTAAGAAAAATGAAGTTTATATGAAAATATAAAGAAACAAAAAATATGATTTTAATTTATCAATCGAGAATAATTTTTATCGATGAGAAAAGAGCATGGTCTATGACTCTTCAAATTACCAATTGCACAATAATAAACAAAGTTAAAATCAAATTAGATTTGGGAAGGTTATAAGTCTAAGGATTTATGAGATATTTGAATTTACCAATATGAAATCCTACAAATTTATGAAGTTAAGATTCATTTAAACAATTAAGTTGAGTGATAAGATGATTACTAAAAGATATGGTTTAAATATGACTATCACAAAACTTAGAAAAACTGTTATTTTTTAAATCTAGTCAATAACTAATCGATTAGTATAGTAAAACTAATATCGTCGAGTACCAAATTCGTGTATTAATCGACTATCCTATTTAATCTAATTGATTAAATTATTTCATAATCTTTCAATATTATATATTAATTGATTAACTATCTCAAGTATGAATTTGTTATTTCTAGCTATCTTATATTAACATCTAAACATCTAAACTTTTAACAATTAGTTCAACACACTTTTTAAGGACTTAAAACTCAACTAAACATCTAAACTTTTAACAATTAATCCAACACACTTTTTAAAGCTTAAAACTCAAATAAAAATATGAGATGTGATAGATTACCTACGTGTAGATTATATGCTGTTTTATGACTTAAATTATCCAACTAGTATAATTTTGTTTAAGATATTAAAGGTGCAATTGCGAGGTTAGACATATTTTGTTTAAGATATTAAAGGTGCAATTGTGAGGTTAGACATAGAAAAAGGGCATGGGAATGCACATCTTTTTGTTGTGCACCCACTCTCATAACCAATTTTAATCGAAGAGATTGACAATAATAAAATAAGATTTAATGTTGCATTAAATGACATTTGATGTATTGAATGGAATAAGGAGAAAAATCCAACCGAAGGGGATAAGGGAAAACAAGATTGTGAGGAAGAAAATGACAAAAGGCTTAACGAGCGAGAAAAATATTTTAGCCTAGTAAGAGACCAAACCCACTATAAAGGAATGACGTGAGTTGCGACAAATCTATTTAGTAGGTAGCGTGACCAATGGTATGTATTTAGTTTTGAAAAATAAATATTTTTAGTATTTAATACACCAAAAAATAATTTATATGATAAAGATAAAAGAAAAATTATGATATAGATTGTATCTCCACTGTATTTTAATTTTTAAATGTGTGAATGTTGTTATATTATCTTAAATTTATTAAAATTACAAAAACAAACTTAAATGTATCTTTTATTAGTTATTTTTTTTTAAAAAAATGAGATGGTAAATAGCACAAAAAACTCATACACACAACTGTAAAGTATTGTGTTTGGACTCCAAATATGATGTTAACAATGTCGATATTTGTCAGTTTAGCAAGACTTTAAATGTGTCTTTAATTAATTGATTTAGTCCTAATTTTTTGCTTGTCATTTTGGTCTATAAGATTACTAACAAAAGAGATATTTGTGAATGTGTTTGTAATTTCTATAAATTCAAAGACTATATAACATTATATGCGATAACAATTCAATTTTTTGCGTCAATGTCTTAGAAATTCATTTTACTGACTCAAAAAAATAGATAAATGATGTAGATCATTTTGATAAAAAAATTATTGACTAACTGAAACTTGAAATTGAAGAAGTTGCCTTAGAGATTGTGATTAAGCATACCTTATTTCAAGCTAGGTTTGAACCATTGTTGCAATCAAAGCACATTTAGATAAAGTGCACCACCATTGATAGTAGTGATGAAAGGACATAGGTATAAACACCATATCCATGTGATTAAAACAATGATTATCATGATAAACGAACTACCATTATTCGGAGTAACGATGAAATGTGATATATATCACGTATCCATGTGATTTAAATAATATATAATTATTAGTCTAGTCGAGTTTTTATATTATTTAGATGGTTCGAAGTAATGATTTAAAGATGTTTTGTTTGTTACAAAAGAAAAAGGTAGGCAGAACAAAGAAAAAA
The DNA here is from genome assembly GCA_037974875.1 of Cicer bijugum. Lineage (NCBI taxonomy): Eukaryota > Viridiplantae > Streptophyta > Magnoliopsida > Fabales > Fabaceae > Cicer > Cicer bijugum. The sequence continues at coordinate 5,628,517 of JBBPBT010000152.1, read as the reverse complement.
CGAAGAAGAAAATTCAAACTATGACTCAAAATGCCCACGAAATACTCTTAGAGAATAAAATATATGTATGGAAGCTCCATGAAAAATAGCAACACCATTGCCACTCAAAATGTTTTTATTAGCCAAGAAATCGGTTGAAATGTTGTCCACATTGATGGTCAAGATAAGTCTGCATATATGCCATACTTGTAATGCACATTCAAAACCTTTTAAAATACAAGGATATAAGGTTGACTTCGTAATTAGATAGGAGAGTTAGATAGTAAAGTGATAAGAAGATTGTCTATTTCTCTCACCATCATAATAAAAATACTCACAATATTAACAATAACAATCACAAACAGCTGCAAAAAAAAAAATCTTTTAGTTTGATCAAGGCCAACAACAGTATTCAAGTTAGAGAGACAAAACACTTGCTAAAATCCAAAATCCCAACACAACTTCAAACTATGATGCAAACCCAAAATTAATTTCAACATTTACAATGCAAGAACTACTTATATTTTTGAAGAATCCATACAAAAAAAGAAAATATATGATCACAAATAAGATCACCAAAGCAAATTTATGAAATCCAAGTTATGGAAACAAAGAGTGGTGTCAGTTTCGTTTACTATGACTTCCGTGATAGTGAGTATTTTATCATACATTACAATCATAACAAATATAATTTTTTAAGCTTCCAATGTAAGAAGTGTATGTAAGATAATGAAATATCTACACGAAAAGAATAACACTATATGCATTAAAAGATTGAAAGAAAAAAAATACATATGAAATATATGATAATCAAACACATTAAATTACGAGAGTTCACAAAACATGCAATTTGATTATCATAATTAAAACGATGTAAATTAATTATTAAAAAATATTATATAGATATACTCATATACTTAAATAATATTTTGAGAGAGAAAAAATAAAAATTGTGTGATATATGTAATATATCGATGATTTTATAAAAAAATAAAGATAAAAAAAACTATTAAATTTGAATATTGAAAAATTAAAAGTGTCAATTTGTTGAATTAATTATCGTAAGAGTCCACTACCATTATACTGTCTACATCACATAAAGTAGATTTCTTTTATTTTCTCTTGGCGTCTTTTCTCCACGTCCAAATGGAGCATACGTTTCAAGAGTTTAGCCACAAGTTCAAAACAAAATGAATGTTGTGTTAAAAGAACCCTTAAATATAAACCCTCCTAACTCAAAGTATTTAACGCAATCGCGCGATGAGTCAAACCAGCATTTATTTGGACACCGTCATTACATAAATAATGCGGAAACTTATGGACAGGCATCATAAGTAAAGTAAAGTAACGTACCGATCCCAATTAACTTAACTTGTGCGAGTTAAACCCTCAATCACTTAATTATTAAATCTATGTTTTTGATTGATTTTTCAGTCTCTTCAAATTATTAAATTCGAGACGAATACCACTCGCACTCAGGTACGTGAATTGCCTACTTGTAGCTGGCACACGGAATGAAATATTTTTTCTTAAAAAATAAATTTTAGGTGAAATGTCAAAAAACTTACGCCTCGCCCTCTTTAGAATATTACCCTTCAAAAAAGGAAATAAATAATAAAATGAAATAAAAGGTACGTACATAGATAGGAAAGCTTGTATTGTAGCAAAGAGGAATAAGATACCCCTTTTGTGTCACATGAATAACCCAAACCCAACTTTCCATTTTTAAAATCGTAGTGATGAAAAGAAAATATTTTTCAAAAACAAAAAAAACACAAGAGTTGAATTGTTTTCGGCGTTGAACAAAATAGCAAAGTGGCTCCCACATTGGCTGGCCTTTCCTGAGCACCCACTAACCACGTGGTGCTCGAGAAACACAAAATTGCACAGTGTTTGTTTGACGATTTTTCCATTTCATTTGAATTTGAATTACTATATGAATCATCAAATGAAAATTGAAAATGTTAATTTATGAGTTAATAACCTAAGGTAATGAAAAATAAAATAAAAAATAAAAAGGAAAGAGGAAAGAGAAAAAGGAGTAATTAGAGGAGGTGCCACATTCAACCAATGGTGAGTAAACGCAATAGCATGTTGTTGTCTACCTTCTTTCTTCTCTTGTTGTGTTCTGAGTGATGAGAGAGTCAGAGGTCAGAGTTCCACAAATTCTCTTTCTATCTCTAGCTATAGGAATCGATTTTTTTAGCTTTTTGACACGAAATTTACCAACAAAACAAACAGTGTCTTGTTACATCTGAACCCAGTCCATTTCCATGTGCACACTATCACGCCTCAATTACTTTCAACTCTAGGGTTTTCACTTTCCCTCACGCAACTCAACTCGAACTCAACTCGACTCAATTCAACTCATGTTCCCTAATTATTGATTCTCTTTCTATCTCTCTTCCCCCCTCTCTCTCTCTCTTCGATTCGATTCGATTTGAGTTTTTACTGTTTACATGGAACAAGCGAAGCCGGAAACACCTGCGACCGCGACCGCGCCGGAGTCGAAGCTAGTTCCTATGAAGGCTAGTTCCGATGTTAACATGACGGAGAGAGACGGTGGTTGTTGTACGCCTAAATTAGATGCATCCGTTTCCGGCGCCGACGGTGCTGATTCCAAGAAGAAGCGTGGTCGTCCGGCGAAGGGAATTCCGAAAATGGCTCCTCCTCCAAAGCAGAAGAAGGACGATGAGGATGTTTGTTTTATATGCTTCGACGGTGGAAGTCTCGTTCTCTGTGATCGCCGGTGAGTGATGATTGAAATTGCGATTGCGATAGTTTTAATGATTGTTTTCGTTTGGTAGTTAAGAATGGAATGATTGGGAACTTTGATTGCTTTATACTGATTTTATGTGTTTATAAGATTCTACTTTCGCTTGGCTTTTAGCTTGTAATTAAGGTCGTTCATGCGTTATTCAATTTCAATCATTATCATCAATGTTTTCTAGTATATATTTAATTTCTCTCTCTCTCTCTCTCTGTCTTTTCATTTTAATTTCTAGGGGTTGCCCTAAAGCGTATCATCCTGCATGTGTCAAGCGAGACGAGGCGTTCTTCCGTTCAAAGGCCAAATGGAATTGCGGTATTTTAGTACTAAATTGTGTTTGTTCTTTAGTCTCATTTATTAACATGCAATTGGATTTAATTTAGCTAACCTTATACTATGCTTTTTGAAATAGTTTTAAGTGTTTGGTTCCTCATGCACGTGTCTTTCTTTGTGTTTTTGCTTGGAACATATGCATTAATGTCATCGATTGCTATGTTATACATAATCTACCCAAATACTCTCTTATGCTATTAGGAATCTATTATCCCGTTTTAATAGCGTGTCATTTGTTAATTTGCCAATTAGCACTTTTTCATTCCTTATTTTGAGAAATCTATCATCTATATTTGTTTTGGATTTTAATATTTTATTATATATTTATTAAATTGCACAGCTTTCCTTTCCTTTAATAGATATTCGTTTTTGCGCTGCTCAGGTTGGCATATTTGCAGCTCTTGTCAGAAAGCAGCACATTATTGGTGCTATACTTGTACGTATTCTTTGTGCAAGGGATGTATACAAAATGCCGATTTTGTTTGTGTAAGAGGAAATAAAGGTTTGTGTGGAATATGCAAGAAAACTATAATGCTGATTGAGAATAGTGCCCAGGGAAATAAGGAAATGGTAAGCTGACCATTCTTATGATCTTATCTATGCTTTTCCCGTCTTTTCTCACTTTCCTTTCCTCTCTCGTGTGTGCCCAGAGATAGGGGGACTTGATGTTGAGAAAATGATACACTGATTGCATGCTGGTCTAATTTTATTGACTTATGCTACTTTTACAGTGTGAAGTGGATTTCGATGATAAGAGCAGCTGGGAGTATCTTTTTAAGGTGTACTGGATATATTTGAAAGAGAATCTATCTTTAACATTTGATGAGCTCCTTCAAGCTAGAAACCCATCGAAAGGTGCTGCTCCTATGGTTCAAACTTCCCATCAACTTAATCATCTTAAAGACAACAAAGGTTCTGGTCCTGAGAACTCCTGTATAGACATTGAATCAAATAATTTGAAAGACAAGAAGTCTACAGGGCCTTCAGGTGGTGACACAAGTGTGCCTTTGCCAGAATGCTCAAGATGGGCATCAAAGGAACTTCTAGAGTTTGTCTCGCATATGAAAAATGGTGATACATCTCTCTTGTCTCAATTTGATGTCCAGAATCTGTTGCTGGAGTATATAAAGAAAAACAATCTACGTGATCCTCAACAGAAATCTCAAATTGTTTGTGACTCTAGACTAGTAAACTTGTTCGGAAAAGCACGACTTGGCTACATTGAAATGCTAATGCTCCTTGAACCCCACTTTCTTGTAAAAGACAATACCCGCGCAGAAAATACTTTTGGAGCAGGGATTGTCGATGCCCTTGCTAATGAAGGGGAGGCCATTGTTAAACAGTCGATATTAGTTAATGATAAGAGATCTACAATAAGTAAAAAGGCTGATGTGCTTGTGCCACTAAATAATCAAGATGCATATGCTGCAATAAATGCTCACAACATTAACTTGATCTACTTGCGGCGAAATCTGATGGAGAGTCTGACTGATGATACTGAAAGGATTCATGAGAAGGTTGTTGGTTCTTTTGTGCGGATAAGAATCTCTAGTGGTGATCAGAAGCAAGATATGTATAGGCTTGTCCAAGTTGTAGGTATGTGAATCACATCTGATATTTAGGTGAAATTCATATATTGTTAATTTCACAATTTGAAAACTTTGTTGGTAATGGTAACTATTTGTGCAGGTATAACCAAGGTTGCTGAACCTTACAAAATTGGCACGAGAAAAACTGATATTAAGCTTGAAATTTTAAACTTAAACCGGAAGGAGGTCATATCCATAGATGAGATTTCGAATCAGGAGTTCTTCGAGGTAAATTGGAAATTACTTTAAGCATGTTATGAATCTTTAAATTGTGTTGAGGAGTCAGGTTACGCCTGTGGGAGTTTACTTATGCTTAATATATTTATCCTTTGTCTAGGATGAATGCAAGCGCTTGCGTCAGAGTATAAAGTATGGGCTATCAAAGAGGTTGACCGTGGTTAGTGTGTATGTTATGTTGGCTTCCGTAAAGTAATGTCATATTTTGTACAAGTTTATGATGGCTGTTTTTGTTGGTTGTAGGGAGAGATTCTGAACAAAGCATTGACATTTCAAGAAATTAGAGTTAATGATGTAAGTTACTTTTTTTTTTAATCTGGATTAGTAATTGACACATGGTTCATGATTAATACTCAATTTATTGTAAGAAAATATCAATGTATAGAAAATTCATACTGAAATTTAATAAAGTACCATAGTTAACTGTTACTTAACTATTGCCAAATGCATGTGATTTAATTTGTGAAATGCTTTGGGTATAAAATCAGCTCTTGAATTTTGATAGCACAACACTTATCCCCTTTTTATCATCATCAATGTAATTATTGAATATTGTTTCTTTAAAATTTGACTGTTGGCCTCAATTTTAAACCTCTGCTCTTATATTGATGTAGTTGCTGGAAGCTGAGATATTGCGGCTTAATAATCTTCGTGATAGAGCAAGTGAAAAAGGGCACAGAAAAGAATATCCTTTACCATTTATTTCAGACCTCAATATGCTAAATTGTGGGTACTGGATAATACATAGTTAGATTCTACTATTCATCATTCATAGGTGAAACACTTGCTAATAAATAAACATAAGTCAGTGCTAATTAAACCATTAGGGATGCCTAGATGTTTGGATGTTACTATCATAGGAAAATTGTGTACTGTGTAGGTGATACACAGCTATATGTTAAATTTTTTTTTCTTGCTGTTGAATATTCTTTCTTATTTCCTGCAGTGCATCTATGGATTCATGCTGTAGGTTGTAGCTACATTTTTATTCACTGTGATGTCCTTTAAATTTATATATGCTGAATACTTAATTGAATTTGCAATAATGTGATACGATGCACAATTTTTTTAACCAAGAATTAGGCACACATACAAGAAATATTTGTAAACTAAGAAATTTTAACAAAAATATGTTCAGCAATAAGTGGATAGGTGCACATTAGCCGCTTTATTGGTAACCTTTTCTACTTATCCATTCATGTGCCAAAGATATGATCAAGGTTCCTTGACCAAACTGCACGCTTAAAGAATGCGTGGAGAAGTTGCAGCTATTAAATTCACTGGAAGAACGTCAGCGCAGGCTGCATGAAATTCCAGATGTACACTCTGACCCCAATTTGGATTCATTGTATGAGTCTGATGAAGATGCTGGAGAATCAGATGACAATAAGCAAGGTAGAATTCATTTGCTTCATTCACTTTGTTTTCATGTTTCTTTTAGCAGTTGTCCCAACAATGCTCATGTCATAGTAACTATGACTACTTATTTGCAGATGGCAAAATACCTATTTTCTCCAGAATTTGGGATGGTGTCTTGAATGGTGTTGGGGGCAGAACACGGGACTTGACCACTGCCAGTGATCCGAATGGGAATATATGCTTAGTAAAGGATCATATCAACCCTAATGAAACTGCTATTGATGATAGCACTAACATTGTAATGAAATCGGAAGTGTCTAGTGTTGCAGTGGACATTTCATCTTCACGTCTCTCTACAGGGATTGATCAGCCATTTGATGATTTTATGAATGATAAATCATGGCATTATCAGGATCCATCTGGGAAGGTTCAAGGACCTTTTTCTATGTTGCAGCTGTATAAGTGGAATGCAAGTGGACATTTCCCTCCAGATCTCAGAATATGGCGGATAGATGAGAAACAAGGAAACTCTATATTGTTAACTGATGCACTTAATGGGAAGTGTTCCAAAAATGTGTCATTGCAGCCCAATAGTCCATTGCTCTCTTTAGGAGCCAGTGTTGCATTGGGTGACAACGAAAGCAATCAGAATGGTGAGAGGAATTCAATAAGGGATGAAATTTCTGCAGACAGCCAAATCATTGAACAGAGAAGCGAACTAAAAGTGGATGATACTTCTACTCAGTCTAATGGTAAAGATGAATCCGTTAGGAGTAATGAATGGCATGACCAGTCACATGCATACCCTTCGCTTCAACCAACTGCCTTTTCTGAGAAATCGAATGAGAATCATACTAAAAAGTTAAGCGAGGATCATGGGATTGAGAAAATCCCTGAAGATGATGGAAATCACGGCTCGAACAGGACTTCTGGTGGTCAGAGTAATAGTGGTCAGAATAATCAGAAGCAATCAGATAGTGAAGACAATTCAGGGCAATCTTCGGGACAAAATTTGAGACGCCCTAATTTAAATATTTCTTCAAATTGCTTGGTTACCACATCAGCTCATGTTTCTGGGACAAGAACATCACCACATAAGCTGGGATTTGATTTGCATCTTCCGCCTTCCCCTCCAGCATGCAATACAACTACATGGCAAGCTATCATTGGTGAACCTGATGATTTTGATGAATCAGTTTCAGATCTTTTGGCAGAAGTGGAGGCAATGGAGTCGCTTGGTGGCTTGGAATCTCCCACTTCAATCATGAAACGTAGCGAGGAAATGACTGATGGTTCTAAAAATCTTTGTCTCAGTTTTGCAGATTTTAGCCCAATGCTTGATGCAGGTAAAGGCGATGCATTGAGCTCAACATGTGATTTACAGTTACCATCTCAATCCACAGCAGCAGTGGAGCCATTACAGCAAGCAGATGTCCATCATCATCATCAAAGATTATCAGAGGAGCTTTCCTCAAGAAATTCTAAAGTTGATGTGGGTACAAAGAATATTTGTGTTTCAAGTAATCAATGGGAGTCGGGCTCGGAAACTTCTCCTATTTTTCCATCCACAGCAACATTGGGCATGACTGTAGACACCACTTGGAGACTTGGGTTAGAGAGTACCCACTTGGGATGGAGTGGAATAGATCAACGAAATGCGAACGCGAGTTGGGGAGTAGGACAGACGGCAGTGAATGAGAACAGAAGCTCAAATTCATGCACTTCTGTAGTAACTCCAAGCTTTGGAGATAGCCAAACAAGATATGGCAGTGATCGGTTTTCTGTGCCCAGAGATCGGGGTTTTCCTGGTCATAGTAGGGAACCAGGTTTAGTTAGAGGCAGAACTGCGTGGAACAGGCAACCAGTATTTGGTGTTAGTAATGGAGGCTCATATAGACCTCTGCCCAAAGGGCAGCGAATTTGTAAATTTTATGAAAGTGGTTATTGTAAGAAGGGGGCATCCTGTGCTTACTTGCACCCATGATTTTGGATCTCATTAGCACCGGTGACATTTGATTTTTGTAATCCGTAACATATCTGAAGTTGGCTCTTTCCAATCGTTGTAATTTAACCTGGCAGTATTAGTCAAGTGTCCATTTTTTATATGAATTACTCCGGCGTAGTTTACCTGTTATTTATGATTGGTCATTTTCATTTTGTTTGCTCATTTTGTTTCCATTCACTATTCTTTTTCCTTTCTAACCCCAAAAATTTCATTTCATTCTTTTGATACCAATTAGTATGGGTATATTCTTAGTTAGCAGCTCTCAAAGTTTTCCTCAATAAATAGTTCGAGTGGTCAAATCTCAATGGCAGACTAATACCTCAGTTCTGAATGTAGTGGCTTGCCATGTCAGTCTCTGCAGGAGTCAGGTGAGTTGTTCTGGCTATATGTGACATGGCACGCATTGCTTTTACTTTTCCTGTTTCTTTTTCCCCTCTTTTCTTGCAACTGCCACATGGGATTCAGTGTTTTTTAATTTAAATCTTGATGCTGTATTGAACAAATGCACATCTCTTTTGTCAGTGGTGAAATTGTTACGATGGAAGAGTGGATACACGATACAAGATAGGATTAGAAATGAAGCATTGGAGATAAAGTTGGAATAGTGCCTACTGTGAAAAAGATGTAGAGTCTCACATTAAATGGTTTGAACATGTGTTGAAAATACCCATAAAATCCCTTATGAGGAGAGTAGGTTAGATGGTGTATAGTTCCATAAGAGATAGAAGAGAATAAGAAAAAATCTATAGGTCAAATCATTAAGAAGGATTTAGATATAAATGGTTTGTTATTAGATGTGATTTAAGATACGGTGTTATGATGTCGTTTAATCTACTATTAAGCAAACGAAAAGGCTTTCATTGCTGTTTTGTTTCATATATATTTCTTTTTTTATGATTTGATTTTTCCTAATATATCACTCTAGGACAATATATGTGAATGTTACAGTTCTTGAGATGAGATTACTATTAGAAGAATTGGGTGATGATTATTCTCAAAGGTCTAATCACGAACTTGCTTTGATAGAAAATGTTACTTGTAACTTGGTGGTATTTAGCCTGGAAAAGAAATTCAAAGTCTTCAAGGTCTAAAAGACTAAAATAGATGCTTTGAAATTACAAGCATCAATGCTGTAAAAATTTGTCAAGTATTGATGTGATGACTGATGGGAGATCAACATAAGAGGTAATGGTGCGCAGATATAGGAGGAAAGTGGCAAATCTCTATGAACTTTGATCATCTGTCAAATTCAGGTGAAAGCAACAAGTAATGTACTTGGAGAAGAAAGGAATGTGGTGCTTGACAATATGTGCCTTTATAGGTGCCGACAATGTGGCTTGATATCAAGTGGACAAAAAATGGTTTGTAAAATGAATTAGTTGGTAAGTTTGTGATTGGACGACAAGTTGGTTTAAGTTGAGGTGATCATTTAGATACAAATGTGAGAATTCTGACTCTGTTTATACTGTAGTAATTACACATTAAGAACTAGTATTTGGTTTGGTGAACATTGCTTGCATGCTTGGTCTAAATCTATACCTGCACCAAAGTTATAAATTTTTCTTTGAATTGTACTTCATTAAAATTTAATATTAAAAATATCACATTTATAGTTATGAAGATGAAGTACTACATTTAGAAGGTAATTAGTCCATAATTGCTAATTCTGCAGTGGTTGTCATTAAAAAAGCAATAATCAAATAAAGAAGAAACTCAATCCAGATAAGCAAGCTGGTTAAGTCGAAGTGAGGTGTTTTTGTTGTTAATGATGCGACTAGATTAGGCCTTGATGTCTGTTACTAGTGGTATGAATACCTTAGCTTGTATTGTGTGTTCTAGACAGCATAATTTTAAATTGAGTCAATTTTGGCATGTATTTGATGTTTTCTACTTTTTAGTATTCAATAGTATTATTAGCTTACCCAGTAATTGCTGTAGGTTTTGCCATTTTGTACTATTTGATTTGTGTTTTGGATTGGTCCTCGGTATGATGGTTTTTGTGCTACATACATCTGTGGTTAACATTTTTGTTGCTACAATTCAATGATTTGCATGCTTACAGCAGTTTCTTGAATAAGATATAACAGTCGGTCAAGATGCAAGGGGAACTCTCTAATGTGCCTTTTCATAACAATTTTTATAAAGGTTGTACGAGGAATTTGTCTTTAATTTAAGAAAAGTCTGGATGGGTGATATTCATTTTCCTTTTTTGTAAATTTCTCTACCTACCGTTGTGCTGGAGCTGGATTTTGTAGAATAAATGAACGTTTCATATGCACTTGCAAAAAAAAAAAAAAAAAGGTTTGCAATGGTTAGTTTTGGTTTCTAGGTAGTGGCTGATAGTACAGTTTTGTAGTGTGTATGATGACCAATGATGTCAATGTCAATATGGTTTGATTTGCCTGATGAGTAAAGGGCAGACAATGATCTCTATCACGAGTGCACTTTTAACAGCATTGGATTGGCATGCTGCTTTACCTCCAACAACTAGATTTCATAGAAGCCACGTGGATGATTGCTATCAAGTATCAACGTTGTTTACTTCTATCCCACGATTATTATAACTTTTGCATGGTGAGGCCAAAAGCTTCTATCTTCCTTTTGTTAACTTACTAGTATTACTTTATCAAGTCCAGCGATTCAGTACTTTAATTGTTTTTTATGGACACTTGTCATTCGTTGCTATACATTATTATTACATGTGTTTCTATATATGAAGAAGAGCTTCCATGTGTGGAAAACGGACCAGGATTCCCGTAAAATTTCAACTTAATAAAGAAATTTGGAAATTTACGGTATACTCCAATAAATATCTTTAATTTCTTTCATCCATTATGAGAGTTTAAAATTTTCGAACAAACCAAAAGGTGATAAAGAATAATGGTTGCTGATTGCTATCTGAGTATAAGTATACAGATTTTTTTTTTAAGAAGCAATTTAATTGGCATGCCCTATTAGTCTTATATAGTTGCAATGCTGTTATTCTTTATCACCAGTTAACTAGATCAGTTTTTACTCAATTTATTTGAAATTAAAATGCATATATATGGTTGATTATCATTTTTAGGTCATTTTTATATATACAAATTTACTCTTTTATTTTATATAAACTAATATATCCTTATGATAAATACTTATATATGAAAGAATTATCAAGTTTTTATGAGACTTTTTTCTTTGAATTTTACCATTCATATATAGGATTTTATTACAATTTTATCATTCTCTATTTAATTAAATAATTCACCATTTTTAAAAAATGTATATACCTATATAAAAGGGTAAAATTTTAGTCTAACATTATGTTTCCGGTTATATTTTGTTTTTTTTATTTATTTTTTATTTAAACTATTTTATTTGCAATTTTATCATTTCTTACTAGTTAAATGACGAATTCTTTTTAATCCTATATAATTTTATAACTTCTATTATTTTAAATGTATGACTATAGTGTAGTCTGGAGATCTTTTGGCTGGCAGTTAACATTGAGGGTTTGATCTCCTTGTTTAATGATTTCAAATTCTTCTTTTTTGAGTTGCTGAATAACTTCAACTTCTCCCACGATGACAATGAATGCTCTCGATGGAGCCTTTGGAAATCAAGGAATCAACACGTTTGCAATATTATTAATGAGGTTAGCTCTCAAATAGTAGCAAGAGCTGCTACTGAATTGCAATAATGGAGCTGGGCGAACGTGTATGGTGTGCATGGCAGAAATACAGTACTCGATAATGAGCAGAATGAAGCCATCTACGAGATATTTGAATGGTCTCTATGGAACAAAATTCTATAAAAAACATGAATACTTAAAAAGTTGATGAATTTAGATTAATTTTTAAATTAAATACGTTAATCTTTCATCTATTATTTATATTTCATTTTAGATGAAATATATATAGATTGTGCAATGTTTCGTCAATAAATAAAATAGATTTTTTAGAGGTGGTGCGTGATCATCATAAATTGTTTAGTATGACTCAAACTTTAGAGCCGTAGCTTTTTAAGAGATGCGTGAAAGAGAGGCTACATGTTTGCTTGTTGCATTACAAAATAAAATTGAAAGAGTAGATTAGGCATGGCAACGGGGCGGGGGCGGATTTCGCCTCTTCCACACCCGCACCCGACTAATCGGGGAAAACCCGCACCCGCCTCCGTTTCATAGCAGGTGTAAAATTTAAGCACCTATCCCGTCCACAACGGGTCTCTGGTTTCCCCCCGCACCCGCACCCACTCAAATATATAAAATTATAAATTTAAAAATCATATTTATTATAATAAAATAATTATTATTAAATAATAATAAAATAAAAAATATTTTATATAGAGATAAAATTATAATTTTTAATATTTAAAAAAAATATTAAATATATTAAATAAGTATTTGTATATAAAATTAAAAAATCACAATAATAATACTTGCGGGGCGGGTTCGGGTGCGGGGGCGGGGTGGATATCACCACCCCCAAACCCGCCCCTCGCCCCTGAATTTTAATGTCGGGGAAAATCCGCACCCGCACCCAATTAAAGTGGGGTTTTCCCGCTCAAATCAAGCGAGGTTGGGTGGGTATCCACGTGTGCAGATTTTATTGTCATCCCTAGAGTAGATGTGTTGTTTTTTAGTTAGATTGTAAAAATTATTGTGATGTCATCATAGCAATAAGGTTCACGTTTTTGACTTTAGATTAATCGATTTACAACGGTGATGTGTGACTATCATGAATTGTTTAGTATGGCTCAAACTTCATTGACGTCAACTTTTTTAGAGGTGCGTGAAGGAGAGACTACATGTTTGCTTATTTACTACAAAATAAGATTGGGAAAATTGATGTGTTGTTCTTTAGTTAGATTGTAAAATTATTATGATGTCATTCGTAGCAATAAGGTTGATGTTTTTAAATTTAGATTGATAGTTTTGCAGCGGTGGTGCATAACCATTATAGATTGTTTAGTATGGCTCAAACTTCATGGACATCAACTTTTTTAGAATTGCGTGAAGGAGAGGCTACATGTTTGCTTATTGCACTACAGAATAAGATTGAGAGATTGGATATGTTGTTTTTTAGTTAGATTGTAAAATTATTGTGATGTCATTTGTAATAATAAGGTTGATATTTTCGAATTTAGATTAATCATTTTGCAATTATGGTGTGTGACCATCATGGATTGATTGGTTCGAACTTCATGGGCATCAACTTTTATAAAGGTGTGTGAAGGAGATGCTACATGTTTGTTTTTTGAACTGCAAAATAAAATTGAGACTGGATGTGTTATTTTTTAGCTAGATTGTAAAATTATTGTGATGTCATTCATATCAATAAGGTTGACGTTTTCCAATTTAGATTAATCATTTTGCGGTGATGGTGTGTGACGATCATAGATTGTTTAATATGGCTCAAACTTCAAGGACATCAATTTTTTAAAGGTATGCGAAAGAGAGACTCCATGTTTGCTTGTTGAACTACAAAATAAAATTGGGAGAGTGAATGTTTTGTTTTTTAGCTAGATTGTAAAATTAGTCTGATGTCATTCATAGTAATGAGGTTGATGTTTTTTAATTTAGATTAATCGTTTTGTAGTGGTTGTGTTGAACCATCATGAATTGTTTAATATGACTCAAACTTCATGGAGATCAACTTTTTTGGAGATGCGTGAAGGAGATATCACATGTTTAAGCAAAATAAGATTGAAAGAGTGGATGTATTGTTTTTTAGCTAACTTGTAAAATTATTGTAATATCATTTATAACAAGGTTGATATTTTCGAAATTAGATTAATTGTTTCTCGTGACAAAAATATAAGGTGATTATGTACGAAGACAAGTAACACGATTATTCATCGTTTATCAAAAAATTCTATTTCTTATACTAGTCTTCGTTTATTTTATAATATTTGTGTAACAATTGAACATTTCTTAATCAATCACATGAATCAACATCCACTCAAAAAAAAGTGTATTAGACAAATAAAAAGAACTCACATGTATCAACTTGTTATACATTCACTCTTATTTTATGTCTACAATTCTTTAAGTTTGACACTTTCTCATATTGGTCATGTAACTTTTTTTACGAACCGGTCCTTTTAAGTAACAAAACATATATACCAAGGTCACTTTTTTGTATTTCCAACTGACAGACACCGATGCATCTTTAACGTTATTGAAGTGAAACTTCAAATCAACAAATTGGTCTTATATAGACCCTATAAGTTTTATTTTCTTCCTATATTATTTCTTTAATTTTTCTTCGCATTTTAATCTTTTAAATCATTAATAAAAACTCTTTTTGTATTTTATCTTTTTTTTATTATCTTCCTCAAAATCGATTGGTTGAGTTCATTAATAACACTTTGTAGTTTAATAAAATAAAATAAAAGCCTTAAAATCGAATTTTAAGTAATTTGATATTTAATAATTAATAGACTTAATTGTATTTTTGATTTCTTATTTTCACTCATTGGTGAAATTGATCTTTCTATTTTAAAATTCAACAATTTTAGTCTTTTTCTTAATTTTTTTAAACTAAAAAAGGTTATGTGATATATTTTAAACAATGTGACATAAAATATGATGAAACTATATGTTAATACTCATGAAATTGCAATAAAACTCTAAATAATTC
>JBBPBT010000152.1:5586179-5609021 GCA_037974875.1 Cicer bijugum | reverse complement strand
ATAGATAAAGATCTATACTAAAATTTGGAAATATAAAACAATATAAATAAATATTAATGCATTAATATCAATATAAATATGAATATAAATTAATATATAATTATTAGTAATTAACTTGTAAAAATTATGTGTAAATGTTAACATATAAGTATGATATTTTTATTTATATATCAGAAAACTTTAAAATCGGTTTAAATACAAAAATTAAAAATAAAATGATGATTAGAATTAAAAAGTTCTAAAATTAATTTATATTTAAAATCATTTACAAAAGCAAATGTAACTTTGTGACATGGATGATTTAAATGATACATATAATATCATGCCATTATTTAGTCTATCTTAAATATAAAATGAAATAATATATATTATCAAACATATCTTCTGTGTGTTCTTAAAGCACTTATCACATTCTTTCTATTTTGATGGTTTTAATTATGGGCGTATAAACGATGGGTTATGTCAGATTTTATATGTTTTTTACTCAATTTTTATATTTAATCGGACCAATTTTTAGATCATAACTCGTCTCTTAACCGAATCAAACTTGATTAGTTGTGGATTCAATAAAGATGGAATAAAATAAGACGAGACCGGTTTATTCTCAAGATAAGTCAACAACAACAACAATTCAACTTTACTTTAGATCTTTTTGCAAAATTATAAGGATGAATATACAATTTAAAATATGCAGTAGGTTATAGAGTACGATAATAGAGATATGATTTAAACATGGTTGAATAAAAGAACATTGAGATCTTTATTATTGTTTGTTTTTAATATCAAACGTTGTTATTAGCAAAAGATACATAAAAACAAGAGAAACACAAGGAGAATCGTCTATTAAAAAAAAGTGAATAAGGGAGGAGAAATTTTTTTCAAACCCTAAATTAATTTAGTGTAGTAGAATAAGATAAAATAATAATAATAATAAAAAAATCACTTGTCCTTAATATATTTTGGGACAGGGCAAATAACTTGGAGGGTGGCCTGAACTCGATCTACTTTTTACCTTGTCAATGTCTCGTCTTTTCTTTGAAATTTTTACCCTCTACATTTATACTCTTACCCCCAGATTTTATATAAACTACCTATTTTTTATTTTTTTTTTATCCCACTTAATTTAATTGAAGTTCTAAAGAACTTTTTTTTTTTCAAGTTTTTCGAAACACATATTTTTTTTAAAAATTGAACTTTGTACCATAAAACTTGAAAACAAAAATTTATAGTACACAAATATTGTGTACCAGAAAACTTTTTTAAAATTTTTTTGATACACAAAAGTTAAAGTTTATAGTTTAAACCATAAACCCTACTAAAACACATTTGTGTACCGAAAAACTTTTTGAAAATTTTTCGATACACAAAAATGTTTTTTTTTTAAATTTTCCGATACATAATCGAAAAAACTTTTTTTTTTTCTGGTACAAAGTTCAATTTTTTTTTAAAAAAACATGTGTTTTAAATGACTTTTTTTTTAAAAGTTATCTAAAACTCCAATCAAATTTGGTAGAGTAATTTTGTTTTTAAATAATTAGAAAAAGAATAAAATGAGTAGTTTATATAAAATATAGGGATAGGAGTATAAATGTAGGGGTAGAGGGTAAAAATTTTCTTTTCTTTTTCTTTTTGTCTTTATTTTCTTTTTGACTGGATTAAATCCAACTCGTCGCTAATAAACTAAGTCATGTTCACACGAACAAACTGAGTCGTGTACACCTCTAGTTTTAACCATCAATTTCTCATAAAAAGTAGATATAATAATTTATAAAATTCGACTAAGAAATTTGATAAAAAAAATTATTTTAGTTAAAATTTAAACTTAGATACTACTAATGAATTCATCTTTGGATTTGGAAACATTATAATTGTAATTTGTTTTTGAATAAAATTTAATGTCCTTTTTTTTGAAAAAAAAAATACATTCCTTTCCCATTTTAGAAAAGTATAAAATCAAATAATAATCAGAAAAGGAGAAAGTTTATCAAGGCAATATAACCTTTTTTTCACCAAAGATCCCCTTCAGGATATTGGAATGAATCAAAATCCATCTTTATGTTCTCTAAAAGAAGAAACAATTGAGTAAAGAAAGAAAGAAGAAAAGGAACAACAATAAGTAATAATATATATAAAAAATAATAATTAAATTAAAAATTATATACTTATTGTTTGAGATTAAGGAGTGTACACATTATTTTAGGTTGACAATAAATAACAACTTACATTAAATAAATATTAAAAGGGAATATTAAGAATATGTTTGATTATTAATATAAAATAACTTTTTACTAATAATATATATTATTTATTCTCATTTTGTTTTGATAAATAAGATCATATAATTTAATGTATCCTTTTTACAGAATATTTGATTTTAATATTCAACATCTATTCTTATTGTAAGATGATTTTAATTAATGCATAAGAATTAATTAATATTATATTAAATTTATCAATAATATACATTTTCTTTTCAAAAAGGATCTTTTTACTATTAAAAAAAAAAAGAATTGATTAATATTTGAAGAATGGTCAAAATCTTAAAGCAGTAATCAATGGTCGGCAAAGCACCGTGATTCCAAGTAAATTTTAATATGATAATAAAAATTTAGAAATTGTAAAAGATAGTTTACCTAACTAGCAGTGTTGATTAAAATTTGATTTTACTAAGAATGAAGTGAGAATGCAAAGACCATAATAGTATGTCTGAATTGAGAAAGGAAGGAGAGAATTTAGATCATGTTTATGTCGTGTACAAAAATAGGTAGGTGGGTCCCACACACATTGGAAGGGTGGTCTTTTCTCTGATGACAACTAACCACGTGCATTTCGAGAGACCCAGATTCGGACACGCTCAACTCTCACTTTTTCTCCACTCACTCTCTCATTCAACACTTACTAACTTTCTTTGCATTTTGCATTTTCATTTGCACTTCATCATCATTATCATTATCACGAACCCAAAATCAACACTTATAGTAATTACCAATAATAATAATAATAATATTATATTTTAAATATTTATTATAGTTATTAATTTGTTTGGAAAGGTAAAAGGCAAAAAGTAAATTGTTAGTAAAGGTAAAAGGCAATAAGGAAATTGCTTACTTTTTGCGTAAATAAAAAGGAAATATAAAAAATGAAAAATTGACTTAAAAAATAAAATAAAAAGATCGAAACGGAAAAGGAAAGAAACAAAAATAAAAGGACAATGCCTTGCTACATCTTCACTTAGTCCATTCTCAATTTCATTTCCGTGTGCGACCACTCACCATTTCAGATCAAACCCACCGCATCTCAATTCTTAGGGTTTCTCTCTCTCTCTCTCTCTCTCTCTCTCTCATGTTCTTCGATTCTTTATTCTCTTTACTCTCTTGAATCCTTATTTTGTGATTCGATTGTAGCATGATGGAAGAATTTCAAGTTCAACAACACCAACAGAAGGTTCCGATTCACCAATTGGGAACACCGGCGACTGACGGTGTTAGGGTTTCGGAAAACTCTCAGATTAGCGTAGTCAACGCTCCTGTTGTTGACGTGGCGGGGAGAGACGACGGTCGTTGTTTGACCGTTGCGAAAAGGAAACGTGGTCGTCCGCCGAGGGGAGTTCAGAAAACGACTATTGCTCCTCCGCCTGTGAAACGGCCGAAGGACGAAGAAGATGTTTGTTTCATTTGCTTCGATGGTGGTTCACTTGTTCTTTGCGATCGTCGGTGAGTTTACAATCTATTACTCGGCGTTGGGTTTGTTTTTGTGTGAATTCGGCTTCACTTTGTTTTGTTCAATCTTGTTTTTAGGGATTGTCCTAAGGCATATCATCCAGCGTGTGTTAGACGAGATGATGAGTTCTTCCGTACAACGGCCAAATGGAATTGTGGTATATTCTTAAACTCTTTTTTATTTTAAATTGCAGACATGCAGTGATTAAATCGCATTTAAATGTATTGATTTGGATTTGTTAAGGTGTATCAATTGAAGTTTATAAATTGGATAATTTATTGTGGTTGTTTGATTTTATGATATATGAGACGTTTGATATTGTGTGTTCAAGGGGATGAAATATGTTTGATCAATTGAATTTGAATGAAATTTGATCAGGGAAAAAGGAATTTTGAATTCTATATTTTTTTAAATTAAAACGGTTTGTGTCTTTGTTGTGGTGGCTGAGGATTTGGTAGCCTCTAGAAAGTTGATTTAGTAGTTGCTTATATATCTGAGGTCCGAGGGCTTGGTTTCCTCTCCTTAGACATGAATTTTGGGTCTTGGTTTATGGATATTGTTGAGGATCAAGGAGTGGTGCTTGTCACTGGGGGTTGTAGGCTTAACTCGCTCTTTATTGATCTTAGTGATTGATCAGTTCAAGGTTTTTTCGGTCTGCACATGTCTAGCCTGATACCAGCCAAGTACAGTGATTCTGGAGGATACAGAAACATGAATGGAAAATTAGGGTTGATGAACTGATTACATGACTGATGGGCTGTGTCAAGGGTGCATTAATTTGCAAGGAAAAATATGAAAGTGAGAGCGACGCTAGATCCCTTGCATAGATCGTGTTTTATACTATAGATTTCTTATGCAATGCTAGTCATTAATTGTCTCTTATAGTGGAATTTCACAATTATTATGTATGCTAATTAGTGCATCTTCCTTATTTTCGACAAGTCAATCACTTCTTTTTGTTATAGATTTTTATCAAGTATCTAATGGCGTAGCTAAACATTCATTTTGGCACTGCTTAGGTTGGCATTTATGCAGCGACTGTGGAAAATCGTGTCATTACATGTGCTATACGTGTACATATTCCTTGTGCAAGGGATGTTCAAAAAAAGGTGCTGATTTTGTTTGTGTCAGAGGAAACAAAGGTTTGTGTGGAGCATGCATGAGGACTATAATTCTGATCGAGAACAGTACTCGGGGAATTAAGGTAATGGTTTGTTGAACTTTCTTCTGACTATACATTAGTATTATTTTCCCCTCCCTCTCTATTCTGAGTGCTAGGGAGAGAGGAGAAGCAGGTGGATAGTGCACCACTATATGGTGAGTTAATGATACAAGAAAGCACGATGGTCTAATTTTTATCCTTTTCTTTCCCTGTGCTACTTTTTTAGTGTGAAGTAGATTTTGATGACAAAAGCAGCTGGGAGTATCTTTTCAAGATGTATTGGATGTACTTGAAAGGCAAACTAGGTCTACATTTTGATGAGATCCTTCGAGCTGAAAACCCATGGAAAGGTTCTGTTCATGTCAGTCGCAAGGTCCAAATTCCCAAAGGACTTATTCATCTTAAAGCTGACAATGGTTCTGGTTCTGAGAATTCCTGCATCGTAGATTCAAATGATCCAATTAACAAGAAGTCTAAAGGAAATAGTCAGGACAGTGCTGGACGCAATGCACAAGACTTGTCCACTACCTGTAAGCCAAATGGGAATACATGTATAATAAAGAACCAAGCCAGTCCTAATGAATCAGCAATCAATGATGGCGCTAATGCAGGAGTTGTGAGATTAGGAGAGTCTGGTGTTCCAGCAGACAATTCGTCCTTACTTCTCTCTACAGGGACGGATCAACCAGTCTGGCTTTATCAGGATCCAATTGGGAAGGTTCATGGTCCTTATAGTATGTCGCTGCTGTGCAAGTGGAAAGGAGCTGGATATCTCCCTCCAGATCTCAGAATTTGGAGGGTAGATGAGAAACGAGAGAACTCTATATTGTTAACTGATGCACTGAGTTCGAAGTGTTCCCAAAATGTATCATTGCCACTCAGCAGAGAACAACAGTCTTTGGGTGCCAGTGTTACGTTGGAAAAGAAAGAAAATAGTCAGGATGACCCTAGCAATGCAACAAGGAGTGAACTTTGTGATAACAACCAAACTGTCAAGCTGAGCGAGGAGGAAAAGGTGGGTAATGTTTGTACCCTATCTAATGGTAAAGACGAATCTGTTAAGAGCAATGGATGTCAGTCTCAGTCTCCTGGTTTGACTATACAAGCGGATGGGGATAACAGTGACGGGCAAAGTGGACATTTTGAAAGAGGGGAAGGGTCCCCCAAATGTGAACTTTCTGGTCACGATGGTCCTAATGTAAACCTTGCACCACCTGCAGCTGCCTTTGAGGAGAAATTGAATGATAAACCTTCTGATAAAATGATGGAAGGTCATGAGAATGAGCGAAAACCGGAAGAGAATGGAAATTTAGGTTCCCATAGGTTTTCTGACGGCCCGAGTTCGAGTGGGCAAAGTGATCAGAAACAATCGGACAATGAAGATAATTCAGGGCAATCTTCTGGTCAGAACTGGAGATGCCCCGATGTAGTTCGTCCACCAATGGATGCACCTTCGTGGCTGGCAGCAATCTTTGGTGAAACTGATTTGAGCTCATTAGTCGATGATTCAGTTTCGGATCTGTTGGAACAAGTAGAGGCAAAGGAGAAATGTGGTGAATTGGAATCTCCCACACCAATAATTGAATGGGATGATGATTTGACTGACGGTGCTATAACCAATTGTTTCAGTTTCGCAAATGCCCTTAGCCCAATGCTTGATGCAGGTAAAAGTGATGCTCTGAGCTCCTCAAGTGATTTACATTTATCATCTCAATCCACTGCAGCAAAGGAGCCATTTCAGCAAGCAGATGTGCATAATAATCAAACTATATGTGGGGAGCAATCCTCAAAAACTCCTGAAGATGAGGTGCGTGGTAATAATATTATTATTGTGTAAAATATACTTTCGAAAATTTGGTTTATGTGTTTCATTTAGTAAAACATAAAGTAGAAACTAATCTATCAGTTATGTGCAGTCTACTTTCTCAGGTATAAGCTGGAATCCAACTAATCAATTTTCATGGGATCCAACTCGTAAGTTGTTTCTCTACCTTCTTTATTCTCGCAAGTTGCCATCATGTCTTGTATAATTAGTACTAGGCTGCTGGTTCACAATTCATTGAATTTGGATATTTTGCTAAATTGGGTTTGTGTTTGCAGGTTGACTTGGCAGATTGCATTGGAGGGTATTTTTCTTTAGGCTAAGCAGATCTTAGACCAACTTGAATTGGATATTTAATATCTTGTTTATAACAACATTCTTTTGCAAACAGTGTCCTCTCACCTTCCTTCATTGTTGAGGAAGAAATGGAAGAGCGTCCTTCTTCGTAGCCAAATCTATCTCGCTATAGAATTTCATTGAATTTTAACTGGGAGAAACAGATTCTTCATTAATTTAGTTTTATTTGAAGAAATTTATAATAGTTGTACAATTTTTTATGAAGGGATTATTAGCGGTATATATTTCTTTCTTTGCAATATATATTGGATATATTATTTAGCCTGTCAGTAATATGAACAACTTATATTATTATTATTATTAAACTGAAGTTGTGCATTTGAATGTGCCAAGATCTCCTCTCGTAGACCAAAATTTGGAAAAAAAAACCATTTTCTTTCTTGCTATTGTATATTATAAACGGAAAAATAACTCTTTTTTTTTTTTCTTTTATATATTGTAAACGGAAATGATATATGTCGCAAAAATACTCATGAATGCATGCATCCCGAAGTACTTATTTAGAAGCGTGGCACAATATTTATGTTATATCCTGCGAAATAAACTTCTTAAATAGGGTCATTAATCGGAGTATTTTGTATTCACTTGATTAAGTAGTTTCTGATTTGGATTATCGAATTGAAATTGAAAGGTTTAGTAAATGCTACATAGAGGAGGATAGGCATGCTAGAAGCCATTTATTATAGGTCCTGAAATACTGTTGAGTGATAAATGATAATGAATTGAAGACACGATCCCATCCATAGATAAACATACTTGTCGTAGAAGCTTTTGAAAAAGGTAGAGAAAGCTTTTGGATGGATGAACATAAGCTAGAAGAAACACGGTACACTTGAGAATAATGACAAAGTAGACAGTTTCTACATCGTATGTTTGTCAATTCGTCATTTCAAGTTCGTGTTATTTGAAAGGTCCTTGCATGATGGCAAACCACTCCTTGATGGTCCAAATATATAGACCAGTGTTGGGCGGATACCACTATACTTGTCATTTTACAGGGCATTTAAGAAGATTATACATACTTTCATGTTCTTTAAACGCAATTTTTTTGTGGGGAGGAGGCAACGATAATCAACAATAAAAAAATTAATTGGGTTAGTGTTTGTTTTCTATCCTAAAAAGTTAGAGTAAAAAGACGTCCTTGTAAAATTGCCATTCCAATTATATCAGACATCTCAAAAATATTATTTATTATTTACAACACACTAATAAATTTATTGAATAAAATAAAAAATAAAAGCTTGGGGTAGTTGGAACAAAGTATGCAAGCTAAAAGAATAAGGGGACCAGGGGTCAACAGTTTGGAGCAATTCAACATGGCATTATTGATCAAGTGAAAATGTAAGTGTATCAGTGACCAATCAGCATTGTGGAGAGGTTTATTCATGGACATGTATGGTCCATTAATACCAAAACTGTTAAATATTAGGCATGAGATAGCTTATTGGTCCTAAGGATCATAGATGACTTCTATTGTTAGTTCCCATTAATTAAATATTTGTTGTAGCCTTAGAAAAGGGGAACGTTTTATCAGATTTTGGGTGGACCTATAGTTTGGCAATAGATCATTTATGGAGGAATTTACTATTGTTTGGTTTATTAGCAAACCAATCAGAGGAGATATAGTGTTAGTTTCATGGTTGAGATGAAAAATTTAAATAACAAAATAATTAAGTGGTCGCAAGTTTGACCCCGCTCTCAATAACAATATTAACTATGTATTATATAGCTGATGGGGGCTCTGGAAAAAAAATCATTTTAATAATACTATTATTTTTATTAAGTTCTATAAAATTTTATAGTTTTAGACAATATATGTATTTAATGATATGTTTACTTTTAAAGTTAGTATTATTATTTTTTTTTTTGCCAACTGCAATTATTGAAAAATGTATATCTAATATGAATTTTGTAAAGAATGGAATGCATGCCGTATCGTACCAAGGATGAGTGATTAAATAATTTAGGCTTAATCGCAATTTTGGTCCCTCTATTTTAGCTGAATCGTGAAAGTAGTCCCCCCATTTTGTTTCTCCCCAGTTTTGGTCCCCAAACAGAATTTTGGTTCAAAACTTCATGAAATTTTATTTTTTTTGCATTTATTTAAGTCACATCATGCCTCAAGATCTCATTTGGAACAATTGTACCTGAAATATATGATCATAAATGGTGTAATAAGACTTTAAAAAATGAAATTTCATCAAATTTTGGACCAAAATTCTGTTTGAGGGACCAAAACTGGGGAGAAACAAAATGGGGGGACTACTTTCACGATTCAGCTAAAATAAGGGGACCAAAACTGTAATTAAGCCAATAATTTATTAATTATATATATATATATATGTATATATATATATTATATAAAGAGTGATATATTTGATAGTATTGACACACTATGCTAAAAATAACATTTTATAGCGCGCCTTTTACGGCGCTTATTAAATACAAGGTTGTTGTAAATATATTTTAAAAATAACGGAGAATATAAGAGCGTTTTTCTAACAAACATTGTGGAAAAAACGTTGTTGTAGGGTCATATAGCGCATGCACATAATGTTTACAAAGTTTTTATAGCGCTTGTACACAAGCGCTGTAAAATGAAGAGCCGTCACATAATATTTTACAGCGATTTTGGAGCGTTTTAAAAACAAGTGATGTAAAATATAGCGTTCCCACATGATGTTACATAGTTTTTATAGTGCTTGTCCAAAGACTTGTGCTTTCAAATAAGTAAATGACCTATTAGAGCGTTTTTTTTACAAGTGTTGTAAAAGACTTGTGCTTTCAAATAATTAAATGACTTATTATAGTGCTTTTGTTCCTTGCGCTTTCACATAATTAAAAGACCTATTAGAGCGCTTATTACACAAGCGCGGTAAAAACATTCACTTTAAATAAAAATCATTCACTTTAAATAAATAAAAACAAATTTAAAACAAATTTACGAACCCTCCTCTCCTCTATTTTATAAGAGTTAATAATATTTTATTTGATATATATATACTATTTTATTGCTACACCATAAGAAACTTTTAAATCCGCCACTAACTGAAGCAATTCAGTGCCATATTCTTAATTGATCAAGAAGAGAAGTAGAATAGTGAATATGAGAAGAAGAAACTTGAAGAACAAAAATTTAGTTTTGAAATAAGATAACAAAATTAGTAATTATCCCAATTTTTGATAGAAGTCTTTAATGAAAAAAATAAATAAATTTGCACTGATAATGATAATAGAGATTACAACAAAAGGTACGAACAAAGTTTAAGTATTAGCTCATAACAAGTATAATTAACTTGTTTTATCCAATAGTGCATATCAAGTTGTGAACAAAATCAATAAGATATATAGGAATTACTATGTTTTGTTTTTCCAAATTGGTGGTGTAACCATTTGATATTTTTGCAAAATGGGTAATATTACGACTAGATAAATAAAGGATTGGACTAAACTTTGTTCTTTCATTAATATCATTTTGCGATATAAATCTTCAATAAACTTATGTAATGACTGAATCTTACTGCGTATGTATGCTTCAAAAGTTTGCATTACTTTACGTATTTTATGCAATTATGTTTGTTCTTCGTTTGTAAATTGTATGTATGCACATATAAATTAATTATAGTCCAACTTGAACTGTACTTATTAATTTATGGGCAAAATAATTATCTAACTGCACTTTCCAAGTGAGGTAGCATTGTTTGGGTTGTCATTCAAGACAATACAAATGTGTTTAATGCAAGAATCTTATCTTAGTTAATGGAGGCACTATATAATGTTTTCTTTGTGAAGTTTGTACTTTGTAAAGATGGTTGCTTCATGGACTTTGCTGGTTTTATCGTTTTTCGATCTTAATTTCGAATTTTCCATATGCCTATACAATTCCTTTGTTGAGGGATTGTTTGTTTTTTCTGTTTGCCATCAATTCCTTAAATAGGTAATCCTATTTAAGATACATCGTATATTAAATGTAAATTGTTGTTACAACATAAATTTAAATTCAAATATACCATTAGGATTATTTGTTTATCTAAGTATAAAATACATGTTTACATAAGGCAACTAACCTCAATCTAAATTATCTTAATTTTATAGGTTCAGTCTAAATTATCTAATAGAAAATGTTAAGAAGTTTTATATTTAACTCTTTAAAATCTTAAAGTTTTAATATTTTCAACACAAAATTTACTTTTATTTCTATTTTTAATTCTTTAACAAGTGTTTTTAAAGTAATTATTAGCATCTCCCTATTCGAGACATCTATGTTTAATATATATAAATTGTACAATTATAACTTGTTTTATTAATTAATCATGAATTTATGCGAACTCTTATTATTACTGTTGTTTTATATAACTATTGTGACGATCGAATATATAAACAGAATGTGAACATTTATTATCTTTTACATAAAAAAATGTATTTTGATCATAATTTTTTTAAAAGTATTTTATTTTTTCATTTATTATTTTCAGATTTTTGTCTCATCTTTCTCACTTACAAATGTCTTTAACATATATGTATTTTGAATGACATAGATATGACGAATTGCAACATTTTTACTTTTAAAACATTTATTCAATATTCACTTTAATTTTCAATAATTTTCTAAAATTTGTCTATGACGATATAATTGGATATAAGTTTTTTATTATAATTTTTTGAAAATAGAAAATACTGTCTTAATTTTTTAAAA
The DNA here is from genome assembly GCA_037974875.1 of Cicer bijugum. NCBI lineage: Eukaryota > Viridiplantae > Streptophyta > Magnoliopsida > Fabales > Fabaceae > Cicer > Cicer bijugum. The sequence goes on along the minus strand of JBBPBT010000152.1, from coordinate 5,597,264 downwards.
GCATCTTTTCAGAATGTGAATAAAATGTTTAAGGATCAAAGATGGAGAAGAGTAATAATCAAAAAAAAATATATACATATATATATATATATAAATAAAAACGGGTCGGTGAAGATGGTGCTATGAAACGTTGACGTGAGAAGTAATTGAATTACCGCGTTAGAAAGAAGAGAGAGAGAGATACACTAATTTAGAAAGAGAGTTTGAGGATCACAGTTATAACTGAATTCAAATCACCAAAACGACGATCGTTCTGCGTGATGGTATCAACGACGCCGTCGTATCTGTCGTCAACGCAAAGGTACGCAGCCGGAGCCTTATTGGGCCTGGCTCTACACCAAGCCCAACTTCACCAGACTCATCCACTAGGCTTATCACCCGACGAATTTCCTTCTCCGAGTAGTCCCACCACCGTTGCGGTTTCCGAGGATCCCGAACTTTGGGTCCACCACACCTCCGGTTTACTTCGCCCTGTTTTCATGTACGTTTCATTTTCACTTTTTCTCTTGTACGACATCTAATTTCTCCTAAACGACAAAGACTTCTAGAAATTCAAAATTACAATTGCATCCTAATTGCTCCATATAGATGCTGATTTTAGTTTGATTCTTTGGTATTTGAACTAATCAGAATGTTGCATCTTTATCTTTTACTTAATAATAATAAGTGGTGTATTTTAGTTTTATTTTTATTTTTATTATAACTCCTTCAAACTGGATATTTATTGTCTTGAACTATTGAAATCAAATCTTTGATTAGTTGTAAAGTTAATTGTGCAATCTTAATAAGGATGAGTTGAAAATACACTAAACTTTGATAAATGTTGTTTTAAAGAGTTTACATATGTTTCAAAACACATAAGAATTTTGTTTTCAAGTGCAAATCTATTATTGGGTTAAATGGATATTTTTTTTTGAAATAATATTATACTGAATATATATTGACAATTGTTATAAAATATTTCAATGACTCTGATATTGTTATAATTTTTGTTGTGATTGTGACAAGAACTAAAATACACTACTAATAAAAGATAAATGACCAAAATGAATTAAAATAGAGATGAAGGATCAAAACAAATATCAGTAAAAGATAAAGGTCTAAAATTATGTTTAAGCCAAACTAGTTTCAATTAATTTCATTCTTATTCTATTTGGTTTTCCTAATCAATTAATTTCCTAGTTTTCAATTAATCAAATTATTATTGTGCTATGTTTGGTTCTTTTTTTTCTTTCTCCGAACAGATTTCTAGATATTGATTCTGCAGCATGGTCTGGACTTGAGGAAACTTCTGGGTCTTCTTTGGCTACACGTCACGTAGGACCAGTATGTCATACTACTATTTCCTTATGTCGTATACATGCTCATACATAATAATGTATTCACATTTTACCTATGTTGTACAATCACATTGAAGGTGTGTTCACTGTTCGACATTTTAAATTATTACTTATATCTAGGTGTCAATGTCGTGTTTGGTGTCCATTTCATTGCTTCATATTTACAGTTATGGCTTCTTTTTATTTTTTAGATACGCGACAATTATGCTTTCTAATGTTTTGTTGCTGTAAGTATGTGTCAATGTTGTGTATGGTGTCTCCGTAAGTGCTTCATAGCATTTTACAGTTATGCCTACTGGCTCCCTGGCAAGATGGTGGTGGAAAATGATATCTCATGCATATTTGCATCATGTTTTTAAACACTGCTGTCATTAGAAAGAATTTCCAAAAGAGACTAAAAGTATTAACTTTTCAGTTTGTTTGTGAGGAAAAATCCATTACTCATCATGTTACCTGTTCCACTGTTCTAGTTTTTTTGGCCATCTTCTTTGCTTACTATTGCATGGGAGTCGGTGTACTTTGTGAAAAAAGTTTGGTGCTGTGTGGTCTAACTGTTTTTCTTTTATTTGTTGTGTTCATGTATTTTATTTATTTTTATTGATTTTCTTTTTAACAAATAAATCACTTAAAGATAATGCATGTGAATGTTGCAGTTCTTGAGACTATTGTCAGAGGAATTTGATGATGATAATTTTCGAAAGTTAGATCAAGAGCTTGCTTTATCGGAAGCAGTTGATGCTTTGGTTGTTAGCTTGGAAAAGAATTCAGAGTCTTCGAGGTCAAAAAGAGAGAAGTTGCGTGAATACGAGCATCAATGTCGTGAGAAGTTTTCGACTGCTGATGTTCAACCAAACTCTGAGAAGGTAGACTTGCATTTGGAAACTCAGCAGGAGGAAGATACTCTTTTCTTTGAATGTGAAGACCCACATCAGGGATCTTCTAATAGTAACACTGATGAGGATCCAGTTGAAGAGGTAATGATGCTCAGCTATCAGAGGAAAGTGACAGTTCTCTATGAACTTCTCTCTGCTTGTTTATCGGATTTAGGTGAAAAAAAAGCAAAATATACACGGAGAAGAAAGGGATATGATGCTCGACATCGTGTTGCTCTACAGTTGCTTGCAACTTGGCTCGATATCAAGTGGACAAAAATGGTTCGTCAAATATATCTTTTAATTGAAACTTTATGTGATTGAGAACGAGTTTTTTAAAAGTTGAGGTAAACATGAGTTTTTTTGACTGTTTATACTGAATTAAAAAGACATGTAAAGAATCCGTGTTGAGCCTGATTCTAGATGATTATACGTAATAAGCATTGGTTTAAATTGTCCTTTTTTTAAAATAAAAAAATTCACATTAATTGACCCCATAGCCCCATATCTTCTACTTCTAGTGATGATAATGAAATTTTACTTTGCAGGAGGCCATTGAAATGATAGTTGCTAGTTCTGCAATGGCTATCCTTAAAGAGCAAGAATCAAATACAGAAGAAACTCAATCAAAAGAAAGCAGCTGGGCTAAATGGAAGCGGGGTGGTATTATCGGCGTTGCAGCATTAACTGGGGGAACATTGATGGCTATTACTGGTGGTATGAATGAATACCTCCATAACATATTTTGCGTTTTGATTTGAATTGAATCAATTTCCTTGTGGATTTGACTATTTTCACTTTTAAGCATAAAACAGGATTAGCTGCCCCAGCAATTGCTGCAGGACTTGGTGCCTTGGCTCCAACTTTAGGTACTTTGATCCCTGTGATTGGCGCAAGTGGATTCGCTGCAGCTGCTAGTGCTGCAGGAACTGTTGTTGGTTCTGTTGCTGTTGCTGCCTCATTTGGAGGTATAGTAGCTCTCTGTAATTTCTGTGTTTTTTAATGATACTATCAGGACCACCACTTCTTTATTCTTATTTCATATCCTTATGTGTAGAGACTTAGTGTGATGGCTTTTGCGCTACATTACTGGTCAATTTATTCATTTTGTTGCTGCCCGTTAATACATCCTATATTTTATTATTCTGAGGACAGCGCAATTAACCTTCAATTTGCTATATTTCTTTGTAGTACGAATACATCCTATTTTTATCTGTTTTTGGGACATATTTGTGATCTGTAGGACAATTCTCTTCTACCTTTTTTGTTACTCTTAATGATGTTCTTTTGTAGATGATAAAAATAATTTTTGTATCATTGTGTTCTACCAGCTGCTGGAGCAGGACTTACTGGAAGCAAAATGGCTAGGAGAGTTGGGAGTGTTGATGAATTTGAATTTAGAGCTATAGGAGAAAACCATAACCAAGGTGTAAGTATTTATTGATTTCATATTCTTAGTTTCTGGTGACATTTCTTGCTTTATCGAGGTATGATCCACGTGCTTGGAAGGACACGAATGCCAGGGCTTTTTGTAACCTTTCTTGTCTTATATAAGAATAGTTTTGCACTTAGTTCATTGTTCCATATAAGACTCTTATTCGACTTCTGCTTGCAGAGGCTAGGGGTTGAAATATTAATATCAGGATTTGTCTTTGAGGACGCAGATTTTATACGCCCATGGGAAGGGCAGAACGACAATTTGGAAAGGTAAATTTTTTCCATTTTCCATCTCCTAAATTGGTTGTTATGATGATCATTATTTAGGAAAAGTAGTTGATAATTATTCCATTTGTGAATGTTATTGCTTAATACAATTTTTTACTAGCCAAGTACATGTCAATAGAACATGCTGATGGTGATGGGAGATGATCTTATTATACTGGAATCACTTATTTTTCTGCTGTTTCTTTACATTTGTAAAATTGTAATGTTAATACCCTAATGAATCATGATCCTAGAAAAACAAATGACATTTCATATGGCCTTGCCAAAAGTTAGGTATGCACTGCAGTGGGAGTCCAAGAATCTAATTGCCGTGAGCACTGCAATTCAGGATTGGCTTACTTCAAGTAATTGGTTTTGGTTTTAGGCTATCAATATTTTTTAATATTATAATAACCTAGAGTTGTGTATGATGTAAATATTACTGTGATGCATTAGGAATTGCGATGGAGCTGATGAAGCAAGGGGCAATGCTGACTGTCTTGGGTGCACTTTTAACTGCATTGGCTTGGCCAGCTACGTTGCTTGCCGCTACTGATTTCATAGACAGCACGTGGTCAATCGCTATTGACAGGTCTAATTTTATCTCTTGGATTTTTAAATGGAATCAAACTTTTGCAAAATTAAGGAAAATAGTCTACTTGCCTTTTGTTACTTAATGTCGTGTAGGCAGTTCATGGAATTTCTATTGTTTTTGCTGGATAGTATACTTTGATGTAATTGATTTTAAGTGGATTATGATAGCATATGCTTGAAAAACTGTTACAGAAGTTGACAACTGCACGTGGTCATATGTGCTATTCCTTGCTCCAAGGCTTCATCGTATCCACGAAATCTTGCATTTAACCTATTTTATGTTTGTTTAATACCAAAAATAGCTAGCCAAAACATTTAGTATATGAACTTTGTTAAGTGGAGGTCCTTTGGGGTGGCTAGGATATATCTGCTCACGCATCTCTGTTTTTTTAGATAAACAGCATGGTGAAAAGGGATGTTTCACTCTCTCAATTCCGTTCTTTTCTTAGTTATTATTTGTTCTGCCTATGTAAGTTTACTTTATTTTTCAGATCAGACAAGGCAGGGAAGTTACTTGCTGAAGTATTATTGGGAGGTTTGCAGGGAAATAGGTATTTATCTTGTTTAGAAGTTTCTTTAAAAAATTCAGCTCCTAATAAAACTCTGGAACATGCTATATTTTTAATCTGAATTTCAGGCCTGTGACACTTATAGGTTACTCGCTTGGAGCACGAGTTATTTTCAAGTGTCTAGAGGTTTTAGCTGAAACAGAAAACCATGGTAGGTATTTATACTGTTTCTTTTAATTTTTGTCTTTGATATGATAGATTATTTTCCTTTCTTTGCTTTGGGATTTTTAATCTTATATATTGACTACCAGTTGAATGATATGCTTTTCCCTTCTTAAAACTTTTCAACTTTTGTGATGGGTAAATTATATAAGACTTCATGTCTTTGTCAGTATTTTGTGTGTTTATCGGTCAAATAAGATGTTACCTTTGTTATTGATTAAAAAGGTGCTTCAGCTGTTTATCGGCAGCTGAAACTTATCGGTAAAATAAGATTTCACCTTTGTTATTGATTCAAATGTGCTTTTTCTGTTTATTGGCAGCTGAACTTGTTGAAAAAGTTGTCCTTCTTGGAGCACCCATTGCAATCAAGAATGAGAATTGGAAAGCTGCTAGAAAGGTAGAAAGGAATTTGATTTTTCTCCTAATAGTTAGTACGTTCTCGATCTCATGTATGACGAAAATATAGTTTTTATTAGTTTCAATGATATTCTGGTACTCTGCAGATGGTAGCAGGAAGGTTTATAAATGCTTATTCAAGGACCGACTGGATGCTTGGAGTTGCTTTCCGTGCTAGGTACATGAAGATGTAGTGGTAGAATATGTGCATTTCGTTTTGCTCTTTTTAGTACATAGGGACAATACTTGCAGGAATTCATATCAAAATGAAAAATGAGTTTTATTTGTGTTCTCACTCCATAATTTATAGATCAGTTTTATATGCAGTTTATGCATAAGTTGCAAGTTGTTGGGAATTCTGACGCTGCAAACAGTGAACTGTGTTCCATATTTTCATTGATTCATCTGTTGATCTGGACTCATAACCTTATCATGATTATAACTTTTTCGTGTCTGACCGTGAGACACCTTATCATGTAATCAACAGAGAGAAATAGTGGTAAATGACAGTTGACACGGTTGTTTTTCTTTTTTTTTTTTTACCGATTAAGTGTATGCTTAAGTGATTTTAATATATTTTTTACTATCAACATATTTTCGAAAAATTCGGATAACTTGTACATTTTTTTTAGTAGACAAAATGTAGAAACTAATCTACTAATTTTGTGCAGCCTACTTTCTCAAGGTTTAGCTGGAATCCAGCCAATCGATATTCCTGGGATTCAAAATGTAAGTTTTTCCATCCTCTTTGCTACACAACTATTTTTTGGATTTTGTTAGATTTTGTTAGATAACATTCTTGTGTACAATTGCAAGTTGCTATCTTAATTTGTATGATTAGTGCTAGAATTCATATTTTATTGAATTTGGACATTTTGCTAAACGGGTTCCCTGGATTTTTCAGGTTGACGTGACAGATCACATTGAAGGGCACTCTTCTTATTTGTGGGCTACACAACAGATCTTGGATGAACTTGAACTGGAAACGTATTATCCCGTTTATAACAGAATCAACATTCTTCCTAAAGAGTAAACCTCTCCAAATCCCACTTTTTTCTTGTTTGAATATAAAGAAGATAAATTCCTAGTGTCACTGTCAAGATGATAAGTATTCCCTCATGCACAGGTGTGTAATGTTTTGATACAATTCCTGCAAACATGTAATCGTAGATTTGATATCTCACGAGTGTGTATGAGAGTATCCGTTGTGAGATATTAATCTTTTGAGTATATTGGGTTCAACCAAAAATCAAAGCTAAGGTAGTTCATTAAGTTTGTTTGTTATATATTATTTGATAGAAAATTAAATATCTTTTTACTTTGTGAAAACAGCTTCTATTTTTCATTTTTTTCAATTTTTTATTTTATAAAATTTGTGTTAATTTTATTTTGCTTATTACAAGATGTGAGTCTCATGAAATAGACCATTTTGTGACATAAATGACCACTTGGGTATATTCACTTTGTGTTTTTATTTTCTAAAATGTGTTTCTTTTATTTCCTTACATTTTCATTGTTTTTCTATATGTAAAACAATTGTCCACTTCAAAAGGATTTTATCTCTTTATTAGCAATTAAAATATAGCAATTAAAAACAAAGAGCGGAGAAAATGCCCGTGCAAGGAGAAGTCGCAGACAAGAACCGCTTATAGGGTTTGTCCAATTGGAATGAAAAATGATTAAGGAGGAGGCTGACAAAGTTAAGAGGAGTGAAAAAAGGTTAATTGAACGCATGTTGGTTTACAGAGGCAAATCCTCTAAACCACGTTCATGTGTTTACCTTTATGATGAAGTAGGGGAAGCAACCCCTATTTGATAAGGAAGGGAAGGCTACCTTGGAAGAAAAGTTTTAAGACAATGAGTTTGGATGAGGAGGTAGATCTAGATATTGAAGGCGAGTTTAAAGGATTAAAAGTGGTAGAGGAAAAAGTTTAGACAAAATGAATGTCTTGCCTATGGAGAAAACAAGGATAAGTAGATCGTGGAGGCAGAAGGGGTTATTGTGAAACTATGGGGAAGTAGTGGGTTTGTAATGGTTTGGGTAAAATCGAATCAAACCATAATCCCAACTAAACTGTACTTTTTGAGTTGAGCAATTACTTGAATAGGTCTAAATCCAAACTAACCTAGCCAAATCCAAATATCGTTCAGCTAATGAGTATATGAGTATTGGATATTAGACTGCATGTTCGTGTACCCAAACCGATCATCTACTTATTATATATATTTTTAATAAAATAGAAAGTTTTGTAATGTATTGTGTAAGTTTCTATGTATAATTTTTTGGACTGTAAAGATAGAAACTGGAACAATATCCTAGTATATATAATTAAAATTAGAATTCTAAAATCACATTTTCTTTTCGATCCTCATTGTTCTAGGTTTTAAAGTTTTAATATATATTTTAGACATAATTATTTTCTGATGTAATTTAATTAACTCAACGCAAACCAATTTGTTATACATTAATTGGGTTAAGTTTGAATTTTATAAAATAAAAAACCAATTTATTATACATTCGTTGGGTTAAGTTTTAATTTTGTAAAAACACGTGTAAATTCGAACCAAACTAAACTATATATTTTTTGTGTAGATACTCATTCAATAAAAATAAAAAATAAAAAAAACTAACCAAATCTGTACGTCAACGCTCCAATTGAGAAGACACATTGGCTATAAGTGTTGGAAACACAAGTGAAGCAAATTTGGATGCAAAAAAGAGTTATTAATATCATTGTTGATTTGGTTGGTAAAAGATTACTTTGTGGTGTATTTATCGCACAAGAAAGATAAAATCAATTCTATACATAATAGATTGGATTAGATTTTTTTTTAATAGATAAATTAAAAAAATTTAAACTACATATGTCACTAAAAAAAACTTTTAGAGTTTTAGATCGAGAAAATAATATAAATAAATTACTATTATTATTATTTAATTTTTTTTATTAAGAAACACAGAAGAGATGTATATAGTACACTACCAAATATTAATAGTGGAGAGTTTGAGATAAGTGGAACTTTATTTAGTACTTAAGTTCAACCACTCAACCAAGGTAGATATATTAACGCAGTGTATACATGTAGACGGAAACGTGGTACTATTCAATAATTGGGAGGGACTGGTTTTGCAAGTTGTGTTAAATTATTAATTTATTAATCTTTTGGATAACTTAAACCTAGTAGTTTTTAAAGTATTATTAATAAAATATAATTTAAATAAATTTATATAAAATTATATTCTTAAAAAAAATTAGATTTTAAAATAGATTTAATTTTAATGGGCTATTATATTATCTCTTTAGTTTATTTAAAAATTTATTAAACTATTTATTTGAGGAAAACAGAGAAAATCTATCATTCTTAAAATACTCCATTATATAAAAATCATTTTATAATATAATGTGGCTATTGTCAGCACAATGGAGAGGCAATTAAATTACGTCACCATTTTATAAGTATCTTTATAAGGTTTTTTTAACAATCAATGATAGTAATTGTAATATTTTTGTTATTTATTTTTTTAACTTTTCTACTAAATCAATCTTATATTCCCTTAATCACTTTCATAAATAATTTATTGAAGATTAGTATTTAAAATTATATTTTTTACAAATAATATTTCATGTCTTTGTTTTCTTTATTAATTAAATAATAACTAAATTAAAATCCATACAATGTAAAATATATATATTTTTATTTTTATTCTTATGATTATTAACGTCTATTTTTAAAAGATTACATTTATAGTAATTAAAATTTTAAATATTTTTAAAATATCATCCGAAATGAATGATGTCCATGTTAGAACTTGTTAATGATGTCCATGTTAGAACATGTTAAATCTATCTATATCAATTATGTAGATTTCTATATTAAGCCTTCACTTCCTATACACCACTACATCCACAATGGAAAAATTAAGTGATGAAAACTCTCTAGCCCCGCCCCCTATATACTTGCAAGAAGATGACTTAACCGAAGAATGCAAGGAATTCATACCCACTTTGTCATTAGAAAAAGGCTGGCTTACAACCCACTTGTATCAATACAAAGGATGTTGGATTGGCCCAAGGATTCTCCAAGCTGCTTTGTCTTGTCAAAAGCACTTCCAAGCCCAAAGCACTAACTTTTTCTTAACTAAACCGCAACAAATATCCAAACATTAATAATAACCATCCTTTGCTAACTTCCAATTGGTACAATTCTTGCAAAGTGGGGGCGAATCGACCCTATTTATAGGAAAGAGTTACAATTCTTGGTTCTGCCACTGTTTACGAAGGGATATATACACATATAGTTTAAATATTGATTAAAGCATTGCATTGGTGGTTGAACAATGTGCCTTTTCGTGCATGACTCAGGTTCGATCCTTCTGTTGACTCGAGTTCGATCCTTCTGTTGTGCCTTTTCAAAAAGGGAATTTTTCTAAAAAGAAGACAAAGTGCAGATTCAAACTCGGGATCCTATGTCAAAAAAGAATGAACACAACCACTAAACCAACAACAATATCATGTATAACCAACTATAAATACATATATTACCAATATTTTGGTAATATCTCACATATCTTCCTTATGTTTTGTTGCCAAAATCATTGAAAGAGACAAGTTGTAAAGTGGTGTATCTTTGTAGAGATCCTAAAGACAATTCTGTTTCACTTTGGTAATTTGCAAAGAAACTAAGACCACAAAATATAGGTTGCACTTTCATTAGAAGAGTCATTTGAGAGTTTGTGTCGAGGAGTGAGTCCTTTGGAACCCTTTTGGGAGCATGTATTAGGATATTGGAAGGAAAGAAAAAAGAAGGTTATGTTTTTTAGATATGAAGAAATGAAAATGAAGCCTTGTTTTTATTTGGAAAGGCTTGTTGAATTTTTGGAGTGTCCATTATCCATAGAAGAAGAATCCAATGGTGTGGTTGATGATATATTAAATTTGCGTAGTTTTGAGAATTTGAAGGTCAATGGTCCAAAACAAATATTTTTTCCGTCATGACCAAGTTGAAGATTCGAAAAACATTCTTGCAACTAAAATGGTTGAAAAGCTCAACATTATCGTCAAAGAGAATTTGGTTATATATGGGTTGAGTTTTTAGATTTTGAGAAAATCTATGGTAAAGATGCATTATTAGTAAATTTGTCAATTCCTTTTAACATAATGTACCACTACTATTATTGACTCTAAGCTAGGCCACTATGTTTTATGACCTCTATTTTAGTCAGATAATATTTCTATTCATGCAAATAAAATAACGGAGTAAAAGAATAACTATATTCTCGTTAACTTGTTTCATTAAAATAAAGTATAAATTAACTAAAGAATATTTTAAGAATAATAACAATATCTTGTAAAAAAAATAATAACAATAAAATCAATACGATTGAATTATTAAGTTTGCAAGGTTTGGGTTAGCCTCTTTTCTGCAAAAAAAAAAAAAAAAAAATTA
>JBBPBT010000152.1:5572796-5585982 GCA_037974875.1 Cicer bijugum | reverse complement strand
AAAAAAAAGAAAATTAAATACTTATCCACAACATTTATCTTTACAAAATCAAAAGAAAAATAGTCTTTATTTTAACCATTAAAAAAAACTATTTTCAGTTAAAAAAATAGGGGAAAAAAACGTGCTTAAAACCATTCTTTTTTTTTTTTGGATTCAAAATAGGAAGAAGTTCTATGAACGAAGCAATCAACCGCGTAATCCATTTTGTTGATTCCAATTTCCAATTCCCACCAATTTGTACTATTTGGTCTCATTAAGCTTCAAAATTCACCTCATCAATAATCCTTATCATATTCACATTCAGGTAACTCTTCTCAAACATCGATTTTCCTATTTGGTTTCCCATTAATTAGAAGGTTTAATAAAGAATCAATCAAGATCATTTTTATTTTACCTATTTCATTTTTTTTTATTGGGTTCACGATCGTGTTCTTCTTTGTTAGAATAGTTGATGCTGCTGCTGTAAAGCTTTTAATCATCGATTTGGAATTGTTGGAGGAATTTCTGGCTTGATAAATAAAGTTTGGTTTTCTGGAATCAAATGGCCGCGATGGCGGCTTGCAAGCGATTAGGGAAATTTGGGACAAATTCTGGGATTGCTTTAAATGGATTTGGAGGCTTTGGAATTAGGGGTTTGAAATTTTCCCCTTCCATTTCGAGCTCTATGCATTTTTCTCAATTTGTTAAATCAAATGGAAAACGGTTGTTTCTTGTTGACACATTAGCCCTTGTAATTTACATTTCTCTTTTCAGCTTTTTCTTTTTCTTTTTTATTATCAGTAAATAGTCATTTTGTTCTTTGAATGTGTTAAGTGTTGTTACTATAGTTCTTGAATTAATCAAAATTACGAAAAATATCATCAAATGTGTATGTTGGTCAGTTTGATCCTCAATTGTGTTTTCCATTAGTTAGTTTGGTCTTCAAATGTCTTTTTGGTCGGTCTGTTTGGTCAAACAAATTACTAACAGAAGATACATTAAAAGATGTTTTTATAATTTTGATACATTCAATGACACTATAATGTCACCATCTCAACACATTTTTGGATCAAAAGGACTGTTTACTTATTTATTTCCTTGTTTGGTTGCCATATAGTAGTTTTGAAGAAAGGCCTAATTTGGCACCCTTTGTTGTTGTATATTATATTGTGTAGGTTAAGAGACTTGAGGGACAAGGAGTGCCCTTACAGCAAGCTGAGGCAATAACTGCTGCCATAACTGAGGTATTGAATGATAGCCTGGAGAATGTATCTAAGTCATTGGTATCAAAAGAAGAAATGCAGAGGGTAATGCCCTTTTCAAACCTATTTATTTTAATCCTTCTTCTACAATCCCATGAATGTGTGATTTGCCTTGTGTTGCTTAATTTCAAGTTTTATTGCTTTTGACAGTGATGCAAGAATTATGTACTAATATCAATTATTTTGGTTCCTGCTTTTGTTTTTACAGACTGAGATGCTACAAGAAGCCAACCTGTCCAAATTCAAAGCAGAAGTGCAGAGCTCACAGGTATTCATTTATTGAGAAGTAGTGTTATATGTTGACTTTGAAGGACTTGTGTGCATATATATATATCAACTGCAAGTACTACTAATTTTGCTTTACTAGTCTCTTAGATATAAACAATACATGAATTTGGATCCCCTCAAGTACTTGAGGGTCCATTTCGGAGAGAGAAAAAATTGTGATTGGAAATGCGAGTAAGAATAACAAAAAATGCAAGTACAAGGAGGTAATCCCTTTTACAATATAAGTCGTGCATCTAAGACCACAAGGAAATGCAAGTACAAGGAGGTAATCCCTTTTACAATCTAAGACCACATCAATCAGAAACAGATTACCAAAACCACATTCTAACTTAGATAAGTCCAAAATGGAAAAAAAATCAAACCTAACCTACCATCTTTGAAGACAATATTGTTCCTCAATATCCAAATAGAGACCATACTACAGCGTGCCAAATGCAACAAAAGGATCTCTTTGATTTTTTACCTGCAATGAAACTAGCTGTCTGAACTGAGAGTAGAATTCGTAAGTAGAGGAAGGCATAGAGAATAAGAAACCAAGCTAGGCATATTATTTCTCTCCAAATATGGTGAGAAACAGAGCAAGAAATAACCAAATGATTTACATCCTCTTCCCTAGATAGAACAACACCTGTCTTAGAGAGGTCAGCCATTGTGGGCAACCTGTCTAAAGTCAAACACCAAGAAAAGAAAGTACTTCAGAGGAGCCAAACTTTTCCAGAATTTTTTAAAATTAGCATCAGCAGAAACCAAAGAAGGCACCATGCAATGATTTTCAAACACACATAAGCAGAACGAAGAAAATACTTTTTAAACTATCCTCCTTCCAAATCCAATAGTCCTTTTCACCTTCAGAGGAATAATTTTTTTAGCAAGTGTGCCTAGTTTACTGAACAAAGCCTCCCATGCAAGAAAGGATCTTCTCCACCTTCAAGACCAACACAGTACACCATCCTTCCACTCTCCCATGTCAATAATGAAGGCCTCCGTATCTTCAGCTGGTAAACCACATTGGAAACAAAAGATTGCAAGCTACATGTACCAAGCCAAGTATAAAAAGCCAGATTTTAATACCATTCCCACTTCTAAATTTCTTTGTAACAGATGAGGAAAACCAAAGAAAGGGGCGACAAAAATGCAATTTGAACTAGATCTTTCCACCTAGTGGCGGCATCCTTACATCTACTTGTTGATATGCTACACAATCAGAATTAAGTGCATGATGCTTCTCCTGTTATGATTAGGTTAATGCAAAGTAGACATTCTTTGTCATTGTTTTGTACAGAAATTAAACATTCTAACTCCATTGTTTGGATGAGTTCTCTGAAAGTAATTAGCAGTCAATAAAGGAGCACTTATTTACCTTCACCCTTCCCTATCTTTTAATATCGACACTTTTCTATTTTTTGTTGCTTGTCATTATGTTGTCACTGGCATGCATAGTCTTTCCTTGGTTGGTCCCTTTTGATATTGGTGTTACTTATGCATATGATTGGTGCAAATTCTGGAGGGAAGTATTCTAATATCTGATATTTGTAAAACAAGGTTGTATGAAAAGAAATGGATAAAAGAGATGATTTGTAGATGTGTGTGTCAATATGTATCCTCTATTTGTATGGTTCTCTTTGGTCTGTTAAACTGCATTTAGTTATGAAATTTATTAACTCATTTCCTATGTGTAATTGACTTGTGATCTTCAAACTAAATGGGCGAGATATTACCCGTGTGGTTTTTGAAACAATCCTGTGATGGAGAATACATATATATTCTATTAAATAAGTTTGGTTGGTATTGGTTGCAATATTTACTAGTAGGACATTATGCAGGGAGCTGATCTATGTTTCTGCTGGAATAACTTTGTTTCTTTTTTCTATTTTTCTGCATTCCTTGTTTTCCTTTGTTTGTTCTTGTAATTTTTCCTCAGTTCATACTTGAATTGAGGTTGGCTTTTGTTTGCCTGATGGGGTCATATAATGAAAATATTATGATGCAGGGACACCACTTTTCTCTGCTGCAACACGAAACTGAGAAACTTAGGAATGATATAGAGAAGATGCGTAATGAATTGAGGTTTGGTTTATCATGAACTCAATTAATTGGTTATCCTTGATCAACTTCTAGTTCAGTTTGTCCGGTTATGACTTGTATTCTTTATGGTGTACTATTCTGGGTTGTGTAGGTATGAGATAGATAAAGTCACGGCTGGACAGCGGCTGGATTTGAACCTTGAAAGGGGGTAAGAATTATTAATGAATAAATTGATTGTCAAGCATTACACAACTTGTGTTTCATTGCAATATCATATTTTCCACCATGATTGCTGATGTTTCACTGTAAGTGCAGGAGGACGAGGGAGGAGCTAACCAATCAGAATGCTGAAACTAGCAACCTGACCAACAAACTTGATAGAGTAAGCAAATTAGCAAACATTAGTAACATTCTAGTTATTATTGTTCCTTATTTATATTTTCTTTAATTCTAATACAATGTTCAGGAGATACATGCTTTAAGGGCTCAGCTGGAAGCAGCCAAATATGATGTGATAAAATACTGCATAGGAACCCTTGTCTCAATATCCGCTGTTGGCCTTGCCGTTCTTCGTATCTTGATGTAAAAAGATGTATTCAGTTTAACACTGATAGAAAGTTGTGGTGAAGAAAACTTTAGCAGCTATTTGGAAGATGTTGTATGTTCCTCTGTAAGAGAAACAATTGCATTGCAGTGCTGGTGGAGCTGAAGTAGTTTCCATTACACATCAAATGGGCTCTTTTTTTAAAGCCCATATTCTTTACATATTCATTTTTTCATTTACTTGTCCTTTTTCTTTTTTTAATACACAGGACGCCAACTCATTTACTTGCACAATTTGTATCTAACTAGATAATGACCATAACTATTACACATTGGATATGTCTGTACTTGTTTTCTTTTACTGCATCGGTTGATTTGATTTTCTGAGAAAAGCGGGCAAGTAAGATTATAGATTTGTTCCCTTCTTTCTTACAAATGGAAGCAGAAAAGCATAAACAACTTTGTTTAAAAAACTATAGTGATCTTCACATCATTTTTTGTTCTATTTGTGCGACCACAATCTATAAACATTGTCCTTGAGCATGATGCAATGAGCAAGATTCCTTGCTAGTTCTGTCTCATCATCAATCAGTTCAAAATAGGATTTGGATTAAATCCAATGTGGCTGACTGCATGTAGTGATAATGATCTCGGCCGTCTGATCAAATATTAAACAACTCAAATTTTAAAGTAGATTTTAATGTTTTTTAAACATAAATTTCTATCTCAAAATTTGAGCCGTTCGATACTGAAGAGACGGCCAACATAGTTTGAGCGTACAGAAACTTGGTTGGTTCAAATTAGGGATATTTGGATGAATCATTTTAATTTAAAAATATTAACCTACAATATTTGGTGGTGGTTGATGGGCCTTAAGAAACAACTTATAAATGAAGAATATACCATACACTCCCATATTTAAATCTGTCATCTCCTCAATCAACGCGAAAATACAATATTGCCTTTTTAACCATCTATAAAAACTTCCATTTTTTTAATTTTTCATTTTTTTCACCTCATTTTTCGAAAGTTAAGAAAAATTACATTAACCTTCAAAACTTTCAAAATCTTCGAAATCAAAAGTAAGCGGCACTCAAAATTCCGAAACATAAAATTTCTAGAATATTTGAAAATTTTGAAATAACAATTTTTAGAATTTCGAAACTTTAGAACAATTCGAAATTTCTAAAATAAAAAATTTTCAAAACTTTTCATATTTAAAATTTTTTTAAATGTAATTTTTTATTTCAAAAATTTAAAACTTTTAAAAATTATTATAAATGATTAAAAGGGTAAAATTGATTTTTTGAAAAATATAATTATGGGAGTACATGATAACTCAGCTTAGACTATATGTAATGTGTACAATTGAAACGCAGTCCAAACATGAAAAATTGGGTTGCCGTCTTTTGAGACTATTTATGGTGGTTGAGCTAACGTGGTATGATTCTGGTTTTGTTTTATGCATTTGTCTATGTTGTTATAAAAAATCCAAATTCTTTCCTTGATTTTATTAGCTTATACCGGATTTGATCGATACCACATTTAGCCATTTAGGTCACCTAAAAAGTCTTCAAACCATAACATAGCGGTCAATTCAAGTAATATAATAAATATAATATGTATTTACTAAAATCTTATATTATTATAATTTATGAGATTATATATTTATTGAATATTTTAATAATTTAAGCATCTTAGCCCATATATAGAGTTGAATATACTAGTTATTTGAAGTGATATAATAAGTAATATATTCAGGACCTCCATATAAAGTTAATTTGATTATAAAATTATTGAGTAAAATTATTGAGTAAATACTTACTTTAGTTAGTTATGTAAAACTTTATGTCAAATATTTTTTTATATGTGTTTATGAGTTGTGATACTTTTTTAACATATAATGTTTAGGTGACATGCAAACTCATATTTCTTTGAACCAATTTGACATTCATACTAATAAGGATTAAAATGATATTTAAATAAAATGTAATCATTTTTAAATTGTAAAAATTATAACCTCTATTTCCACATTGTTAGATCTTTTTCCACAAATACAATAATGTAGTCCGTTGACAAATTGATCTCTAATGAATGTAGAATACATGGACTGATATTCAAATATAATAATTATTGCCATCACATTTATTTTCATCATAATTTAAATAAAAAATAAAAAGGGAAATGAAAGTTGAAAAAGTATGAAATGATACAAAGTTGGGTGAAGGAAATTACTAAAGGAGTGATGAAAATCTAAGTAATTAATTTGGTGAAATTTATAATTCGTGTATATGGAGGTGTATCTCTTTCTATCCTAGAAGAAAAAAGTTTGACGAATTAATAACATTAAGTGTGTCATCATTCAATGTCATGGATAAGGATGAGATCCACCTACACCACCACCTTGAGTTTTCTTCTACAAAGTCTAGAAACAGAACCACCAATAACAATGTTACTATGGGTCCTATCACCATTGTTCATAACTCCAGAGTTTATAGTTGCCCTAAATGTACTAATGCAATGCCCCTCTTATTTATCAAGCCTGTTTTAAGAAAAAATTTCATGATTTCATTTTATGGGTCTTTCAAAGGATTGAGTTGATTTAGTTTGAGAGATTTTGAGGTTGTCATGATTTTTTTATGGAATTTGGGAAGTAAGGATTATAGTTTTTTCAATTTGAAAAAGGTGAATATGTTTTAATTAACTTTCATTTTAGTATTTAGATATCAAATTGGACTCAATATATATTAAGTGTCATGTCATATAAACATGTGATAAGTAAAAAATTTGAGGAATTAGCGACTCAAATGAAAAATAATAAAAAAAATTAATAACAATGATTGAAATGATCAACAAAATATTAATTTAATATTGATTTAATGACTTTAAAATATTTTGATTCTTTTAAGGACTATGTGAACACGTGTAAGAATCTAACATTGTTAAAATATTTTGATTTTCGAGAAAAATTCATCTTTCACATAAATAAAAGATATAACTCTCTACTAATTTATAGAAGAATAAATAAAGTATGACTAAAATTTATTTTTATCCAAATTCGATTTTCAAACTTATAATTGATTCAACATTTAATGAATTTTAAATCTTAAGTTGAAAAAACTAAATTATATCATTGTTCATTCATTCTCACTACCAATTGAGTTATAAACAAGGTTGTTAGGAGCGAACTATATCACCGCTCATTCATTCTTACGCGTTTTACAACATGAATTATGTTAGAGCGAAGGAAAGAGTGTCGTATGACCCAGATTTGTGAGCGCGCAGAGGAAGTGTGGGAGCGGGGCGCCTCGTTTTGCACCTCTTCGCCTTCGTATTATGCTTATTTCTCATAAAGAAAAGGCACATGCACGAGGTTTTGAAGGCAACAGTAGCCAACAACTGTTCATTTTGTATTCCTCTCAAAGCCTTTGTTCGTTTTCGGCTCATTTCATATTCCTTAGAGTCTTTGCTCGTTTTCTACTTTGTAGTCTGTGCTCGTTTTCCAAGCCTTAGTTTTAAGCCTCAGTTTCAATTTCTAATATTTAAATTAAATGATTCAATTTTATATTCTCTTCTTCTATTTCTTATATAATTTCTTCTCATATTTGTTTTAATTTTTAGATGTTGTTAGATGATGATGATATATTTTGTTTTTTTATTTGAGAAAATGTTAATAGCTTTTTGTATTTCAGCTTATGACTTTTTATTTAACTAATGAAATTTTTTATGTTAATGTTATTTTTTTTTTAATTTTATAATATAATTTTATCAATTTTATAAAATCTTTATAATCCATTTTACAATCTAGGATCTACACTTTTTTATATCTCAAAGATTTTATGTAGAATCTAAAATTTAATAAGCTTGATTATTATATAACTCAATTAATAGTGAAAATGAATGAGTCCATAGTATTAGGTTGGATCAACAAATAAAAAGAGTAATTAATTGATCAATACAAGTTAGAAAGGAAAAATACAAGGAATTGTTTCTTATATAATATACATACAAACATGATAATGATTGAAAAACAGAAGCTTACATCAAGAAGAGTGAAAACAAATTCCTTTCTTTTACACTCTCACGTTCTTATCACGTGACTTATTTTTTCTTCACAAATTTTCTTATGCTTATTGTCTAATTGGATAATAATAAAAAGAGAACTCAAAGAAAAAGGGTCCAATTGTTTTTTTCCCTATTTACAGAGAGCACACAACACGCTTAGTGGGAATAGCAACGAGTCGACTCGCTCTAGGAGCAGTGAGTCCAAACACATCACTCATATCCAATTCACTCGGTTTCATTCCACTTGGTAACTCCCACGTGAAGCAATGAAGTAAGTGAGCCACCGCCAAATCAAGCGCGTACAAACCCAACTGCATTCCGGGGCAAGATCTACGACCCGACCCGAATGGAATAAACTCAAAGTTACTCCCCTTAAAATCGGGCACACCCGGTTTTAAAAACCGTGAAGGCTTAAAGCTTTCGGGTTCCTCCCAACAATTCCCGTCCCTCCCAATCGCCCACGCGTTAACCATCACACGCGCTTTCTTTGGGATAAAGTAACCGTTAACCGTTGCATCCTCAGCGGTTTCGTGAAGTAGTAACGGGATTGGTGGGTGAAGGCGTAGAGTTTCTTTAAGAGCACATTTGAGATAAGTTAGTTTCTCGTAATCGGGCTCTTCGACACGACGGCCCAGGCCCACAACTTCATCGAGCTCTTGGTGGACTCTTTTTAGATCTTTTGGGCTTCTCATTAGCTCCGCCATGGCCCATTCGATTGCTGATGCTACTGTTTCCGTTCCTCCGAACATTACGTCCTGTTACAAAAAAATGACAATTTATTTAGTTTAATTTTAATTTAATTACCGTCATAACGTTGTAAAAACAAATCTTGTGTTTAATTTGCCATAAACTTGTGTTGAATTATGGACTAGAAATCAAAATCAGAAGTTGAGTGTAAAATAGGAAAATGTGGACATAGTCTGAGAATGGCACTATGTACCAACCAAAACCATTGAAAATGCAACGGCAACTTGTTTGGTAGCTTTTGTTTTCATACTTGTCTGGTCCAATCTTATCTCAACTTTATTTGCTAATAATAATAACATAAAGTATCACTCAAATAATAATATTTTTGCTTATAAAAAAAATAACTAGATTAAAATTGCAATTTCAGTTTAAATTTTATCACCACAAAAAAATTCATTTTAAATTTCATCTTGTTTTGGATATACACTTTTCTTATAATACTACTCAATATAATTTTGAATGCATATTACTCACTTTTGAAAGTAAGAGATTCACATGGTTATAATTAACATGCCCTTGACAATATTTGAATTTTTAGTATAACACACGCTTATATAATTATAGACATTCTTAATATAAACTTCAAGAACTAGACACTTAAATTAACTTCAACACCTAAATCGGCTTTTGACATAGCAAAATTATGCGACAAAAGATAATAATGAATGTTGGTTCAAAATGATTTAACAGACTTGTAAATACTTATAGTATGAGTAAGTATTTTATGTATCACATTAATATTTTAAATTTACATGAAGTTCAAAAATACAAAAACAAAATAATATGAAAAAAAATTAAAATTATAAAATAAGTATAACTAATTTTGTTGAAATCTATAAAAGTAAAAACATGTCAACTAAATTAAAAATACGAATGAGTGGTTTTCAAATTTAATTTTTCATTTAATAAAATTATATGCATAGATTTCAGAGAAAATATATTAGAAAATTACTTTGGTTAAAAACATCCTAGAAGATTACTACTAAAAAAATAAAAAGTAATAATTAGAGGATGAGAATAGATAATCTTACGCATAAAACCATTACAAACTCAAGGTAGACCCCATGATTAAAGTTGACTCTATGTTCCTCCCATGATTACCAAGGCATTTCATCACTCCAAAAAAATGCATAACTTGTGATGAAAAATAAATGGTAAATTCTTTGTTCCCCATGAAAAAAAGAGGGTACCGATGCACTAAGGCAAAATGTATTTCAAAATTTAAATTATTTAAAAAATAGTTAAATAAAAAAAATGAAGTGATTTCAAATAATTGATTCTTGCATGTTATACTTAACCAAACTATTTATTTCTTCAAATATGTAATCAACTAAACTCTAGGTATGAAAGTATTAGCCAAACAAAATAACAAATAAATACTCTAAATGACACGTGGGCCAATGCCTAAAACTTGTTATCCATCAACATCATTCAAGAAATTGAGATATACAATTTTACATGATTTTTGAAAGTGAATACGTACCATGATGATGGCTTTGATGTTATCCTTGGTAAGTTTGATGGAGTTATGAAGATCGTCCGATTCATTATTAAGTTTAGCCTCCTCGCTATGAAAAGCAAGCAACTCATCCACCATATCGGTTTCTTCATCAACAACATCATTCACATCCCTCTTCTTCTCCAAGTGTTCATCTATGATTTTATCTATGAAACTATCCAATGCTTTACGAGTCTTAACAAGCCTAGTGTTAAACCCTTGAGGGTCAATAGCTCCTAAGAAAGGTACAAAGTCCGAAATATTAAAAGCTCCAAACAATTTGGAAAACTCTTGCAATATTCCAATGAACTCATCTTGTCCTTCCTTGGAACTCGACCCGAAGGCCGCTCGATAGGTTATGTTTTTAGTTAGGTTGAACACCAGTTCCCCGATGTTCACAGGTTGACCTATGTTGTCCGCAACAGTTCGGACAGCATAGTCAACCTCGTCTCTAACAGATTCCCAAGACTCTGCGCGCTTGCGGCTGAAAAGCTTCATAACACAGAGTTTCCTCATTTGACGCCAAAAGGGTCCATAGTGTGCGAACGCCATGTCAGCACGATCATAAGTTAAATATTTTATGGCAACGGTGGCCGGACGATTGGAAAAGATGTTGTCATGAACTTGGAGTACTTGGCGCGCCGTGTCGGCGTCGGAAATAGCTATCATGTGGAGGAACCCCATTCGTAGGTGAAGGATGCCACCGTATTGTTTAGCTAAGTTGGCTAAACCACGGTGGGTTAATTGGTCCATCATTAGCATGTTACCTATAATAGGTAACCCTTTTGGTCCAGGTGGATATGTTGGTTTTTTAAGGATTCTTGAAACTAAACCCAATAGAAGTATTAGTGGTACGATGAACATAATGGCTATAAAGAATGGTTCTTCCTTAAAGTTGTCCATGCTTGGCAATTTAAGAAGTGAATCCATACGGATTTTGTTTTGCATATATATAGCTTTTTGGAGTTGAAGGGATTGCTTGCAACTCTTTGAGTGTTGCTAAGTTGAAAGAAATGTATTGGAGCCTTTATATATACAATTTTCTGACATTTGATTGGGTGATAAACAGATAAGATTTAGAGACTTTTAAGTGTCTACAAATGTTAAGAGATAAATAATAGTATATAGAGGATGCATTTTATTTCAATAATGAAAAAAATGCATTTACGAGAAAAATATATCATGTTGTTCGAATGATGAATTCGGATTGGCTACAATTGTAACATATATATATATATATATATATATATATATATATATATGTAGTTGGATATCATTATCTATTTCATCTTAGTCATTAATCATACTGTATAAACTTATATTTAATATTTTAATTATAAAATTTTAAAAAATAATAATATTATTAAAACATAAAATAAAATATAAATAATTTTGATATTATAAATAAATAAAAAAACTCCACTATACATACAATATTGTATTTATTATATATTTGTGTCCTGAAATTTCAGTGTTTTAAATTTTGAGCGTCACCCGATAATATATGCAGAAAAATGGAGTCCATAGAAAAATGAAAGGTATGTTGGACATGTACCATAAATAAAAGGAATGTATCCTCTTTTGGAAATGTCCGTTTCGTGAGAAAAATTACGATAAAGAATAATCAAATGAGTGTTTCGAATGCTCTTGCCCTCCACAGTTTTCGTATTTAACAATTAATAATTTGAAATTATGTCATTTTTTCACCTTTATTTGTTTTTTAAGTGATTTAATTTTTGTATTTAAGTATTCTCCTTGTTTATGTATAAAAAGTTCTCCTTCTTTAAGTGTTTTTTTATCTCTACAAGCATTCAAACTCCAATCAAAGAGATTAAAAAAAATGAACCTTTACTTTTTCAATTCTTAGTGCAAAGAGATAATGTTTATTTATTTATTTTTGTGCAAAGAGAATAATATTTATATTAAATTATTCTTATTGATGTAATTACTATTACCACAAATATATTGTTTTTGCTTGCAGAAAATGGCACTAATTTGAAAGTACTATTTCATTCCGAATTTCAACAATAGAAAATACATATTAAAATTATATAATTAAATTAAATATTGTGTCTTATATTCAAACTTGAGTCTGCTAATGTTGGAATTTGGTTCTCCTAATCATGTATAACTTTTTTTAATATGTCACAAAAACAAAATACATATTAGCACCGACATCATCATATATCGATGCTTCTACGTAGTAGTCAAAATGTGTTTACTTTTCTGTATTGTATTGTGACTTTGTGTAGTTGAATTAATTTTGTATATCTTTCTTTTATTAAATATTTTTTTTTTATAATTGACACAAACGAACGAAATTCTCTAAGATAGAAAAACAAGTGATATAAAAAGACAATAGCTTTCTTTTGTTATTTGGGAAAAAAAACAGCAAGCAACTATGTATATTAAAAGCGGACCCGAAAGCAACAAGACATAGCTATCAATAATAATATATCAAGAAATCGCTAAAAAAGTTGTCTATCAACATATTCTCGATCAATATCACATTGAAAAATAATCAATATACTTTCGACAGAATAAAATATAAATTAAAAAAATATTGAGATAAAAAGTTGAAAAGTGTTTTATACATCAACTTCTAAATTATTATTTAAATTATTTTCTAAGTCATTATTTAAATTATTGTTCAAGTAAGAGTCCAACTATATAAACAATTCAATGTGTATTAGCGGGTTGACTGCTACTTTTTTTTTTAATACGTTGATATATTTTATTTTACGATATAAATTTGTATTTATTTACTTTAATAGTGTAT